>UFQX01000115.1:705637-720038 GCA_900497675.1 Arapaima gigas
TTTTTTTAGAACAAAGGGGGGGGGGGGGGGGTCCTACACATTATTAGATTGGTGTTTATAATAAAGTGGCTGGTGAGTTCCTCTCTAGATGTAGCTGAATACTGTTAAGAAGTTTGACAAATTGAGCATTAATTTACATGCTCTTTCATGCTAAAAGTTTCTTGAAAGACTTTTTTCATTTAAATGATGAGGAAAAAAGACTTCTTAAAATGATTTTAATAAATGAGGAACATGGAATAAAAAACAGGATTTGTAGAATGAAAGATACTTTTTAATGACCAAGAAGGCATTATCTATATGACTGTTGTTTCTTCTGCGGTCAGATGAGTGTTTTCATTTCTGTAGCATCTAAAATAATGACTGTGGGTTTTTTCTTTGCTGCTATTATGTGATGATTGTCATGTATTAATTTTCACATCCTTTGACTACTGCTAAATTGCCTTTGTAATTTTTTTCTCAATATAGGGTTTTTGAAATGACATTGAATTGGATTCATTATAGTGTTGTGAATGTAGACTGCATTTTAGGAAATGTATTTTCAGATATGTTTATAACTTCTGTAGAGTTTGACTGTCTACTGTAGATGTTTTTCAGTAGTTCAGTTGTTGCTGCTGTGTTTCCAATCACCACCACTGTCTTAGGTTCCCACCTTTATTTTTTATTAATTCAGTTGCTGTTTTTCTCCAAAGCAACTTAACAGTGTTAAGTTATATTCAACTATTTACTCATTTTCACAGATGGACATTTTTTTACTGTCACAGTTCAGGCCATTTAACCCTGATCTGATGCAATAAAGTGCTGCATTAAAATATATATAATCCTACTTTATTGCAAGTCAGCCCGAACATTGGAGTGAAGGCTCTAATCGTGCCATTATAACACTGTTGAAACAGCTGGACTGTCCCTTTCTCCTTTGTGGCAGACATGTCCATCAGGAATGTGTACATGTGATTTCTTCACTGAGCAAAACACTCGAGTTAATTCTGAAAGTATGCAGGGTAAGCAACTGGAGTATGACTTTGTATTATTAAGTTACTTGTACCTCTGTCTCGTTCTAAATTTGAACCGAGACGAGTATTATATCTGAAACAGATGATATGCATTCAAAAGTTTTTTGTTGTAACTGATGAAGTTAAATGCTGCAGTACTTCTTTTCTTCCAAAAGATTTATTGATGCCCCTATCTTAGTTTTGAAAAGAAACCACACCAGAAAGAAGAACATCAAAGTGGGCATTGGATGTGGTTTGCAGTTGTTTTTAAGGTAGGGTGCTGCACTGTGCATCTGTTTTTTGCTGCTCTTTAAACCCAGTGTAGTTTTTGTACTGATTTTGGCAGATGTCTAATCTGAGTTGACCAGAATGATATATTAAATTATGCAAAAATCATAAAACTATGTTTTTATGTCAGTGATCATGTTAGTTAAAGAAATAAAGCTCATTATCAATGTCAAGTAACTGATATGTGAATTCAAACTCAGGACCAGTGTTTTACAGGGTATGCATAGAATCACCACACAAAAATCCCTATTGATGTATAGGAGAATATGTAACTTACCTTAGGTGATTTCATCGGTTTGTGAAATCTGATTAGTAAACATTTGTTATTTATTCAGCTTTTATCCAAGCCGAGTTAGTTTTATTAATTTTCCAGCTGTGTATTTTGCCTGATAACCCTTCCCCTTGACACAACTTTAAAGTCAATTATGGTTTGTTACTAAAATGGTTTACATTTTGTCAGTTACCATTATTATAACAAGGTAAACCACAAATAACTTGGGAGAGAATTACTCAGGAAAATTTGGATTATTTGATAATAATAGTTCTGACAGATTTGGAGAACATGCTGTTGCTGGTTTTACATGTTACATATACAGCATTTCAGAAGTAAAGTAAAGGAGAAAGTGACTTCATAAATGTTGCACATTTGTTTGGAAAAAGAAATGATTTGTTAATTATTGCTTGAGCCACTTTGAAGAAGGAAGAGAACTGAAAGGAAGTCAAGACATTAAGGAGGTCAGCAAAGGGCTTCACACACTGGAAACAACAAACTCCTAAATACTGGAACACTGAAGTTCTGTTGAAGGAAAAACAGCAGCATTGGAAAGCAGTGGAACTTTCTTGTGGCACTGTGAAAGGAAATATTTCAGATTTCTGAAAGTTCTAAGTGATCTGATGTTTCTAGATGATGCCTTCCACCCTAACACTGAGAGGACTCATTATACTGTTTAATGGCTTTTGGTAAAAATGTCCTCAGGTAGCATTACTTTGAACGGTGTAACTGGACTACTTTATTGCTGAAGGTGTTTCTCTGTTTCGCCAGAGTGCCATGCAAAGGGTGAGTCACTGTCCATGATTGGAATGAGTTTTAGAGACCATTTCTGTGCTACTTCCATTGAGTCTGACCTAAATCCAAGGACAAAGTCAGCCTCATTAGCTTATTCATTAGTTTGTTCACTCAAGGTTTGAGGTATGCTAAGACTAGCCTTCTGAGGGTCTAATGTTGTGTGAAGTCAGAGCAAAAAGTCCAGTGGTTATTTAGAGTTCTTTTGAATGACACAATAATAAACAGAAATGGAATTTAATGTCTCATGCTGTATAAATAGGAGAAAAGATGTAACTGCACTAAGTTGTATATAAGGAGTGTCAAACTCCCATCAATAAAGGCCAGAGTCCTATTATCCTTCACAATAATTTACACACATTTCTTTAATTCAAATTCCAAGTTGACAAAACTCTGCACACAGAAATCAAAACCCACAAATGACTGAAAACCACTGACACTCAGCACGAAATCACACTCCCGGCTAATTCTAACTTTGTGCCAAAAGATTTGACAAAACATACATACCAGAAATCCTTGCAGAGCAACTGATCAATTTCTATCACTATAATTTGTTTAAAATTTCTGTAAATATTGGCAAATCCAGCAACAAACAGATGTAGATGTGCATTTATTTATTTATACAATTGCAAGTGTATTTATTTAGGCACACAAACGAAAGCGATTGGTTCTCATCCATATTGTCTCAGACTAGATCAGACCTAAGGTTTTCATCAACATCATTTACAGTGTTTTCTGAGGGTGTGGGAATTAAGCTTCTGTGTGTCATATCCATCCCCAGCACAATCCTTTAGGTATGTCACCCTGAGCTTCCTACATGGCCTGTAGAAAGTTTACCAATTCATAAGGATTTCAGTCATAAACCTTCCACTGCTATTCTGCAAGGAATTTACCAGCAGGGTATAAGAAAGGGAAGTATGAGAAAAAAATATAAATTTGGACATTATGATGAAAACAAATGTAGACCAAAGCAGCGTGATAAAAACATTGTCCCAGGTTACAACTTATATGTCTACCTGACTGTTGCAGCACAGTGTTCCATATTGTCAGGAAAGGTGATGAGGTGAGCTGTGTTTTTAGGCGCAGTGGTGGCATGATGATGGTTGGCTGATATTTCCCCAACAATGCGTGGGGATTTGCACAATTTCCCACTGCCCATTGAAATGTATTCCTTGTCTTCTCCTCTTTATCATGTTATATTAAAGCCAGCCTCAACAATATAGATATATTGTCAAGGGTTTCACTAAAATTAAGTTGTAGGATTCTGTGAAAGGAAACACAGATACTGCATTTGACAATTGGTTATGCGACTGTATATGCAGTGAAAAATAGTAAAAGTAGTAGAATGTCTAAGAAACCTACATGAAAGGAGAAGTGTAATGCCACAACTATATTATTTGAAAGGTGTCTGCATGTGAACTTACAATGAGAATTTGCAGTAGTATAACTTGCACGTGTTGGTATTGCAGCTCTTTCACTCTTTCACTGTTATGTTCTAATGGGACTCGACAGACTTGGTTCAGTATCCTCATTTTGTCTTTTGAGCATATAGGCAAAGGTTTTAAAATTGACCCGGTCAGTTCTCTTGAATACAACGTTGTCCTCGATGATCTGTCTGTGTATTTCCCTAAGCCGAATAATGTTGTTTGCTAGAAGCACATTGACAAAGGTAGTAAAGAGTCATGGCTTACCACTACTTGTGTGGTGCTTCTCAATTCTGTAAAAAGTGGGACATAACAGTTGTCTGCAATAGTTTTACTTCATGGTTCATATAGTACATTACTGACATGTTCTGGAAGATACAGTGAATGTTCATTTCTAATTTTCATTTCTAAAAGTCTGAGTAACTGAGGCTCATTGAAGTGCTTCTGGTGTGTCTTGAATCTCTCTAGAGCTTTCCTCATAGTCAAACTGTGAACAAAGACATGGTAAATCACAGGAGCCACTAGACTACTCATTTGAGATATTGAGTCTTCTTTGGCCTCTGCCTCCTTCAAAATGTGTTGGAACCATTTTGGTCAAACAAAGCATTACTCATAAACCTTTGTACGTGTGTTGGTTTCTGGTTAGTTAGTGAACAGTTAAGCGCTCGTCTGCTTTCAGCTAATGGTCTGACTATTGCTCAATGATGGCCTGAACTTGCTGTTATGAATGCCAATATATTCCACATGATATCATGAAACTTTATCAGTGAAATTTGGGCCTAATGAGGTGTTTCCTGGGTGGGCCTTTAGCCCATCCAGAGGTAGTTTTGTAGTCTAGCGCCCAGTGATTGTGGGATAGGTTCCAGGCCACCATGGCCCTGCTCAGGATTAAGGGATTGTGTCTTTCTTTGGTCATCTACTTTTCATTTTTTGAGTCGTATTTATAATAGCTGTTGCAGTGTACACATGATTGTGAAAAACTCTATGGTAAAAATTACTTCAGTGACGTTCTAAATCCTGAATACTGTATGAAAACCCACATCCTAGAAGTACACTCCTATGGTTCCTCCAGCAAAGAAGACTAGTGAAAAGTGTTGTGTCAAATTGGAAAACGGGATCATTTTCATCAGTATAAGACAGTATTTCAGGTCTTTTTGCTTCATAAACCTCTGAGTTCTGTAGAAGTAAATGATGAACTAGATCTTGTCCTTAAGGAAGGTCATTCAGTGTTGGCCAGGGAAAATGGTTGACCCTGAGAATGCCATGTTCAAAGCAGTGTTATCCCTCATTTCCTCCCTGCTGTTTACCTCTCTTCTCTCCCAGGCATGAAATTGGTGTTGGGGCATCCTTGATCTTTTCACCATTTCCCATAGATAAATATAGAAGTGTGGTCAACCTGTAGAGCACTGCCAAGGGTGGGCCCACAATCATGAAGAATTTCAGGCATTTATTGGCCCTACCTAAAATCTGTAAACAGTAGAGTCTATTAAGAAACTTGCCAATACGTAATAGCTGCAAATGAGAACACATGAAAATGAAAAAGAACTGATCAAAAACATATACAGCAAATGTCTAAATATGTATAGGAAATGTGAGTGAAACCCTTCTAACCCTTAACTTTTATTACCTATTTAGGTTATGCTCCTGTTGACAAGTAATATCTGCATTCTTAAAGCTGACATCCCTGTGTGCCTGTGTGACATATACCGGCCACTGCAGAGAAAACCCAAACCCCCTTTTGAGACGATGTGTATTGCATTAGATTGTTCAAGTTACAAATACTGGAATATAATCACAGGATGCATCGTAAAAGAACATGTGTGGGGGATGATTTTATTTTGTGTGGTGCAAGGAACACTGTGGAGCCCTATCAAGCATTATCTTCACACCAGGGTGCTTGGGTACTCATTAGCACGCTGCCTCAACCTCATTTTCTTGGCATCTTTATTAATAACCCAGTGCTTACATCACTCGCTGCAATTTCTACCCCAGTCCTGTACGAAATGACTTTCCCCCATTCTGTATCTGAGATCAGTTTACACATTTTTAATGAGCATATTTTACTAGATCAGGTGGTCTTTCGGTTTATATATATCCTCAGAAAATGCACCTGACCAAGTCTGTTTTCTCTTTTCTTCATAAAAGACAAGTGTGAAGGAAGGGTTACTGCTGAAACAAACAAGTTCCTTCCAGCGCTGGAAGAAGCGTTACTTCAAGCTGAGGGGGAGAACACTGTACTATGCCAAGGATGCCAAGGTGGGTCTTCATCTCAGAAGAAACATATAAGGGATCACAGGCTGTAGGCATATAAGGATCTCCCCCTTTTTCTTTTAGCACTGTAGACTCAGGACATTTTCCAGTCTTCATCTAGCTATCCGTCCCTCTATACACATGCCTCAATTTTCAATTTGTGAAGGTCATTTTTTTTTCTCAGAAACTGATTTATAGCCAGAAAATTTATAGGAAGGCTATTCTTATAATTCTGAAAAGCTATCCTAATTCATTTTCAACCACCTACCAAAATGTCACCTATTATTTTGTTTTATTCAAGAAAATCAGGCAAGAACTTCATTCAGATTCAAACAGTGATACACTAATGTATTATGTGTGTTTTGATTCTGTAAATAGTTGTCATTATTAATATCTAACAAACTTCAGTGGTTTACTGTGTCATCTAATTTATTTTCACAAGAACATAGTGACAGTATAATTTAGTTATAAATATCAAAAATTATTAAACAGTTATTTAATTTTATACCAAATTAAAAAATGCATGAAAAAGGCTCAAGTCATTCTGTTGGTTAAGGCAGTAGAGAGATATGGAAAGAGATTACACCTTATTTTTGGACTTGTTTTAAATAAATCACAGCAAAGTATAGGCAAAATTACACCACAGCAAGAGCAGGAACAGCCCACGTGCTGCTGAGTAAACAACTGTAACACACAGCTAATGCACGTACAATCTCCCAGGCTTGCCATGGGCTCTCTGCTAGTTCTCCATTGCATTTGATGAGGAATCATAAACTAAAGGAACTGTAGAATGCTTTTCATGTTTTCTTTTTAAGCACAAATTTATATAAGATGCAATATGTAATATGTGCAACTAGCTAACCTATGTGCCTACCCGATAACACATAAAAATCCTCAGTCCAGTCTTTTTTTTTATATGAGCTTCAGTTGTGATTACTGTCAAAACTCAGCCCAGTGTATGACTCACTTTACCCTACTTGAGGACCACCCACACAACATACAGTACATTGTGATTATGAAGTAGCTTCTAGCCAGTCATTACATCTTTATGCAGACTTTCCTGTGGATTGTCCTGTGCCCACCTCCCAGTCCCTCCACAGTAGGAGTACTGCAGCATAAGAAGCTGAGGAAAAAAAAGGGGGTGGCTTTCTCCACAGCTCTCAAGGCTTCATATGGGCAGGGCTGTGGACCTAACCGCCTGTGTGGTTGCCCTGTCGCAGGCGGGTGGAGTGCTGACGCGTTGGCAGGAGCGGGCGTACCGGGTGTCCCAGCGCCACATGTGCTGGAGGGTACTGTTTATGTGCTGGACAAGACCCCGGCGCACCCCTCCGCCCCTGGGTGCGGGCGGCTCGGAGGAAGGTTTGGTGACATTTCGGGTCAGCAGCAGCAGGGGACGCCTGGCCTGGGCTGTGTTTGTTTGCTTCTCTGCCCCATCCAGTGCTGATATTATTCATCAGGCCCGTTCTCCCCTTTGCTCCTCATCTGAGCATTGTCACTTGGAAAAGACAGTGCCAGAACAGGCATGTTGTTATATGCGTCTACAGGGGTCATTCATTAAATGTTTCATTTTTCGTTCAGCCCACTTGCATATCAAATGATCATTAAAATGTTCAGATTATGATGAAATGTAATGCAAGCAGTGCTTGTGGTCAGCCAAGACAGCCACTTCTACCTTTTACTGTTTTGAATACCGGAAATTTTTGTTGTGTGCTGGCATATGTCACAAGTTTCCGGTACGTTTTTCTGCAACTGGGCAACTAGATTCTTTAGCTGATTCTCTCTCCTAACAAAAGACTGCTGTAGTACATGGTGACTGTGCATAATAGCCCTCATAGCTATATTTTATTATCCAGGGTACAAGTTTGCTTGTGCACTGCTCTCCTATCGTTTATTCAAAATTTATGACTCCTTTAGTAAAGAAATATGTATATCACTTAATATCTTTTATTAACTGCAGAAATTCAAAATGTAATACTTAATAGTTTGCTGATGTCGACTGATACAAACACTGCTAGTAAGGGCAGTACTGCCACTTATTTTTTCGTCACTTCAAGCAATGAATACAAGTGCTGAATAACCCCCACTATAAGTTCTTGTATTGACCGTATGGGGAGCTGTGCAGCCTCCTTTCCAGGTGTCTTCCATGTCCTCCAGCAGGAGGTGCTCTCTTTGCCAGTTCCTCAGCAACTCACTGCCATTGTAGCAGACTCTTCATGTATCAGTGGCTATCATTGCACCAGTTGAACTGAGCACCATCTCTCACTCTTCAGCATTATTGCTCCAGCCCTGCTTTGCTGTTGAAATTCAGTCACTTTGTCTGAAAACAGTGGTACGGTCAGCATTTAGTATGGAACACGCTTAATAATAAACCTCTAAATTTTGCTAATCTGCATTACTCCCAGAGGCTTTGTCTCTTTCTGTGACAAGCAAATTAAGTATTCTTTCACAGAATGTGAATAAGTAGGAAAAATGAAGGGTATGCACGTACCCTTAAGGAATTAAGCAACATACCATCTATGCTGTAATAACAATTAGAATATGTCATTGCACTAAATGGAATATGACAGTTTGGCCCATTCTCAACATGATGGGCACTATTTTGGGAAAGTTATATGTTGCTGGCAGAACAAAAGAAATTTGTTGCTTGTGCATGTCCTTTTGCCCTGCCTGAGAGAATAAACCACATATAAACAATTATTTTGTGATAAAAAAGGACCAAGGAAACTTTCAAATGTCTTGCTGTAATTACAAGAATTAAAAAGTCAGTGTTTCTGTTTTATGCACCGTGGCACAGTTGTTGCTTTTTAAAACATATGATTGTCTTGTTTTTTGTTCACAGTCACTCATCTTTGATGAAGTGGACCTTTCTGATGCAAGTGTTGCAGAAACAAGCACAAAGAATGTGAACAACAGCTTCACGGTATGTCACTGCATCGATGAACTGTTAATACTAAAGACACAACAAAAAGGTTTTTTGACTCAGGTAGTAGTTGGTGTACTTTTCATGCACTTTTTGGTCCATCCATAGCTTTGGCAGCACTGGTTCAAATATGTTTGCCTGAAGGTAATGAAAAATCCTATCTCAAGCGAAATGAGTAGCTTTCTGAACTGAAATGTTTTTCTCTATATGATGCCAAATATAACTGGCATGTTTTCTCAGTTATCATCTTTAGAATGATCTGGGGAAAGATTAGATAATAAATCTGTTCAGTGTTGTTTTAAAAAAATGTGTTTTTTTATTGTTTTAAATAATCTTAGAGCTCAGGAACAAATACTAGTCTTTGTGATTATTAAACACCGGTACTTTTCACAGTAAATTTATGAAAGAAACTATCTTTAAGATCAGTTCCACTGATTGAAATCTGACTGCAGTTACTCACCATTTTCTTTGCTTAATACAAATGAGGGTGGTTATAAATTTGAATAGATCAATTAACTCTATTTTTCACACATGGATCTAAAGTAAGACCCAGAATTAAAGAAACATTTTTCTTCCCTCTTCACTGCACATAAATTGACAACTTGAGAAGTAATTAAATGCTGTACAGAATCTTCAAATAAGCCCTTGAGGAAATGCTTTAATTCTCATTTCAGGCAAAATGCAGCATTCCCTAGCAACTCTCTAAAACCGATAGTGATACTTGACCTTCATCTGACTGCAGACATCTGCAGTAAGTTGATATCTATTAAAAATGACTCATATTGGACTGACTTGACAGAGTTTTTTTTATTGCACTGATTAATGAGACTCAGGTATTAACCTTGGTAGCACTTTGCCATCTCAGCAGGGGTAGAACTGTCATGTTTCGCAATTATTTTCCTTTAATTGTAAGAAAAATGTCAATCCTGCTGATTGAGACATTAGAAAGCTCAATACAGTACTATTTTAATTCTTAGCATATTTTCAGTTGTGCCCTGAGAAATACTGAGTAATTTAATTTAGTTTAATTTAGTTTGCTACATCCCTGAGTTTTTATGTAACACACCCTTGAGTAGTATGTACTCATTTAAAGCCTTTATGTGTTCACCGCTGACTGTGTTTTTTTGCGTGTAAAAGTGTGGAGAGGTATGCTTGAGGCAGGTCACACCTTGATCTGCCCAGTGAAGAGCTATGCTGAAGAGAGCACATGGCATACAATCTACATGGTGTGTCAAAAAAGAAAAAAAGCAATTTGCTGGCTATAATCAAGGCATAGAGAAGAACAGCGACAATGTCTTTCTAAAAATTGCACCTTGCTTGCAGGCTTTCTATAAAAAGACACAAAGTGAATCTGGGCCGAGCCTGGGAGACTGATGAGTTATATATAGTAGCCGTCCCTTAAACCCTGTAGGGAGCAGGCTTCGAAACATAACAGCTGATGCAGGGTGAGGCTGGGTGGTCTTTGTGAACATCTTACTGTGTTGTTTAACTGCTGAAATCTTCTACAGACTCTTTAGCAGATTTTTCTGGAATACTGAAAGTAACCATTCTCATCTAGTGCTGGCATATAGGGAGACGTAGGCTTGTAAAGAAATTTTGAAATAAGAGCTTCCACTATTTATTTAGTTATGTAAGCTTTACAGTGAGAGGAAAATTTTAAATTCATATCAGTATTCAGCTAAAATAAGACCTGCAGAAGGTGCACTTATTGATGGCCAACTGCATTAACACATGAGTTCAAATCCTGCACAAGAATATTTATTACATTTAGCTATTGCTTTTGCATAAAGTCAATTAGAGCCCAAAATCCTAGAGATGCAGCAAGTGTGTTATAATAAGATGACACTAGTTCCAAGTACACCTTGATGTGCAGTCCAGTTTTCTTGACAAGAGAAGCAGCCATTCCTCAAAGGAGAAGTGGGAATTTTTTGAAGGGCATCGTGCTGAGAATGAGCTATGACCGATGTCACAAAGGGAAAAAGATTGTGACTTCAAAGATTCAGCACAGAGCTGAGTGGAAGGAGAGGGGGAGATGATGTGTAAGAGGGGGGAAAGAGCCTTCTCTTATTACTGACTGCTTTTTGCTTTGCTTGGACAATACTGTAATTCATGAGAGAAGGTATGCCTGTAATAAAAGGCAGAAATGAACAGGTTTATGCTTGTACCTGCAGCAGCAAAGTTAAAAAGCTTTTGTCACTTTAAGCTCTATGATGAGGGTTTAAGGTATAAAAGCGTGGTATGTGTGAGACTTCAAGCAGCTGCATGTCTGGATGCGTTGGGGTGTTGCTGCCAGTTTTGGTACTGCGGCAACACTGGGGGTGGGGGTTGGGGGTTGAGGGGGAGAAAGGGGGGCTCATAATCTTGCAGAGTGGCAGATCGGTCAAGCACAGAGAGAGAGGGAGGCATTACACGAGGACAGCCAATGCACCAGAGTAGTATTTGTGTGGCTGGAAGCAGGGAATAGCTGGCATGATAAAAATTTCATTGGATCTGTCTCATGAAATGGGGTGTTTTGGGTAATTGCTTTTTTTTTCTCTAAGTGGTAGTAGAGTACAATGTCCTTTTTCTATTAGTTATGATGTGTTTGCCATTAGGACTCTTCTTGCCAGGTTTTCTGGGGGTTTAGTTTCAGATGGAGCTCCATAAGACTGAAACAAAACTTAATTTTTGTTCATCAAACACAACTAAGACTTTTTATGATTTATTTTACTCTGGCACTTGCTTTGAAATGTCTTTGCTGTTTGAGCACCGTTTCTTCTGGACATGGTTATGTCATGTTTAAAGGTCTCAAAAGACTAAGAAGGAGTGCATCATTTGTAATTGTAAATATGGGATTGGATGTTACGCATGTAGCATTCTGCAAATCTGTTTCTTGCTATAATCTCATTTAGGCGATCTGCTAGTATATTTGCAGAGAAAAACGTTACACTTCTTTGTGTTTCTAAGTGTAAGCAGTTTACGTACAGTATCAGTCACAAGTGTGAGTACATCTGGGCAACATGGCCAATATCTGTAGGGTACAAAGTGGAAAGGAGAGTGAAAACAAAATAACATATGTGTCCTTTATTCCTGGGAATTGTTTTAGATAAGCTGCACTCAAGTGCACTCAATTCAATGAGTACTATAGTGGTTTTTCTATGTATGCACAAGTGTAGGTGCATAACTATTATGTTTCTTTACACACGTATAAGGATTTATCTGTGTACATTTTCATACATATACAGTGCATTTGTTTATTCATCCATCCAGCCATCCATCCATTTTCACAAATCTCTTGTCCTGGTCAAGATTACAGTGGTCTAGAATCTATCCCACACACACACACACACACACACACACACACACACACACACACAAACAATCACATATGTATTACAGGTATTTATTTATTTATTGTAGTAGCCAATTAACCAGAAACACATGTATTTGGACTATGGAATGAATCCAGAGCACCCAGGCAAAATTGTCACAAACTTGGGAAGAACATGCAAAATCCATACAGACTAAGTCAGATTCAAACTCCCTCCTGAACAGCTCAGGCACTGTGAGGCAAAACTTTACTCACTAAGTCATATGTCCTCATATGTATACATATATAAGTATGTACATGTGTTTACATGCTTGTGTCTGAGTAAGGCTGAAAAAGTCTTTATTATTCTAATCTTTACATGTTTTTATATTCAATTTTTACCTTAATTTTCTTAGTAAATTCTGTTATGTTGGTTATAGTCAAATTTGCATACTTTTTTTATTATTCATTCCATTCTCACTGTAAATGGTGGCTTAGGTCTCATAAGTATTTCAGTGTTGCTGGACAGTACTTTATGATATTTTGACATACTTATATACTGAGCTTTAAGAAGAACTTTTCATTTGTACCTTGGAAGGACTGTGAGCAAGATGGGGATCAAGTGCAGCTTGTTATGTGACCATGAAACTTGGTAAAAAGAGCTAGGACTAGTGGCAGACTGTGACTCACTGTTGAGGAATGTTATGTTCAAAGCCTCACCTGATAGTGTATTTTGTTGGAACAGAAATGTTTATTCCAGTTACTGGCTTTTTGGGTTTGGATGTGTGCCATAAAATGTACCTGCTGTGACTGCTTTTTTAATTAAAACAAGCCAAAACACTCGTGCATCACAATAATAAGGCACGGTCTTTGGATATTTTTCCTAAATGAAATTACAATGTTGTTTTAGACTCTGCCAAATTTACCTTATTCACCCCCATGAATACTAAAAAAAGTTTCCTTGGAAACAACAGGCATTTACAAGTGACAAACTTTATTTTGTTTAACTTTCAGAATTATTCATCACACTATTCCATAAAAGCTTTTAGCAGACTTGTATCTTGGAGTGAAAGTTCAGATGAGACTGAAAGTGGTAAGTGATTCATGGCTGGGAGGTGTGAATGACCCATTGTTATACCCTTCAGATATTCCCTCTCTTGTGTTCTCAAAATAGTAGGCAAATAATATACTTTGCCACCACTTCTGGTCTAATATTATGCTTGAAAGATCCCTTCTCAGATAGCCTCTTCTCTCATTGGGTGCAGTAGTGGAATATATTCACTTTTCAACATGTTAGCATCTTCTATAAAAAGGGAACACAGTTCATTTAAGTAGCTTGAGAAATGGCAAGGAGATGTCTGTGATCGTAGAATAACTGAGAAGAATGAACTGAGACAATAAATGATTTTTGATTCTTGATTTTTGATTCTGAGTATAGTCTGGATACTGAATAGTGATTGCAGCTCATCGTAAACTCAGAGCATGTGTTAACAGCATGAGGATGAACATTGGCTATAATGTACTTGATATTAATCCTAAAGATATGTAAACCTCAAATGTGGATTCTCTTTGCTTTGCCCATTAAGATGAGAAATCACACGGTATAAACATGGCATACTGCTGACAGGTGTCATTAAAAAAAAGACTATTCTTTTAAAACTTAAAAAATCTTACCAACAGGTTATGAACAGATAAAATGTGTCTCTCAGTTTGGTGGAAAAGACAGTTAAGAGTGTTAAGATTTAAAACTGTTACTTACTGTATTAATTATAGCATACAGTAAATTTCTGTTCTGAGAATTATGTATAAAACTGTTTATTCCTGAATTAAAGTCCTGGTTTGAAAGAAATATCATGGGAGAAAACCTTAAAAATCATGTAAATGTGAAAACAGAGTATGAAAATATCCCATGGCAAAGATCAAAGGGTTGAAAGAGACAGAAATAAAAATTGAATGCAGTAAGTTAACAAATAATAAGCACATTAAGAGTGTGGAATGATATTTGGGGGTGTTTTCCGTGCAGACGGGCTTTGTTATGAAACAGATTTTTAACATTTTCTCAGGCGCTCTGCCTGTCAGAGTGGATCTCAGTCAAGCTGCTGAGAAGGAGGAGGAGGAGGGCTGGGTTGGTATTGGTGGTGGGGGGGGAAGAGTGCCACGGGGGGGGGGGGGGGGCTT
>UFQX01000115.1:720101-908680 GCA_900497675.1 Arapaima gigas
GGGGGGGGGGGGGGCTCTTGTTTTAAACGAGAGACGCATCTACAGTGCCTGGCAGCCGTGCGAAAGGTGCTCATCACAGTGAATCTCTCCCCAGGTAATTACTCCATTTCGAAAGCTCATTCTTTGTGCAGAAAACAGGAAAGAAATGGAGGACTGGATCAGCTCCTTGAAATCGGTTCAGTCTCGAGACCATTACGAGGTAGGTTCACCTCCTTAAATCCCATTCCTTAGAAATAAGTGTGACTGTGTTGCTGGTTATAGCATTAGTTACTTCCACTATGTGCCTGAACACAATGAAGAGGAATGAACAATAGAAGAATGGAAAAATGTTCAGCATGTTTCAGTTATCTGTTGTAAATAATCACTTTGAATTTATTTTTGTACGTACAGTATATGCTTGTATGCTGTATGTGCATATGCAGTTGTCCCTGCAGTAGGTTTAGAACATTAAGAAGCTTGATAAACCTACTATTATCAAAATATCTGTCAGTGAATGTCTGAAGCCAGCATGCATGGAGCACAAGAATCCTTATGCTAAGAATATTGGACTTAATACTTAGCCTGGAATACATTTCTTCAGAGTGAAGGCTTTTAATGTCTGTGCCAAAAGGACACTCAATACATCTCTGCTCATTTCACTTTGATTGTGAGATTTTTAAAAAAAATCACACTCTCTGGAGCAAAAGCGTACTGCTGTTTTTATTAAATAATTATATATTTATATAACCTGGGAAGTAAGTGAAGTGCTAAAATGGATGCCTTTTTTTCCACACAATCCATGATACAAAGAAAAGTCCACAAAGCCCTCACATTTCAAATTCTAATTTTACACTAGTAACTAAAAAAAGTAACAATTAACAGCAGTTATCAAACTCAGATCCTGAGCTCAGATTGCTAAAAGTGTATTTTAATGTGGGTATTAAATGTGTTTCTACTTCAGTGGATCCAAATGGTATTTGGAAACACCACATGGACATTTTGAATATACTAAAATATTTTTAAAAGGCTAAACAGTATAGCAAAAGAAAGATGGAACCATATTAAAAGTAAAATCAAATAAGCTATTTAAAGATTTTCTTCCAGTCACCCGGTGTTTCTAAACATTATTTACAACTTTGCTGTCTTTTAAGAATGCCCAGATATGCAGAGATCACTTGATTTGTTACGTAGTTAGATGAATAGTGCTTTTGTTCTGCCCTGCAAAGCAGTCAGAGTTTCTTCCACATGCCACCTTCACTCAAATGACAGCATGGTGTTGTCAAACACTGAAGTCAGTCTGACTGTAGTCTCAAGCTGGTGCTCTGTGCCTCCTGCCAAGGTGCATGCTTCTCTGAAAAAACTGTGATGCCATTCAGCTGCGTAGAGTGCTGTTGTAGGGCTTGGAGTTTTATCCTGGTGCCGCCAATCTGTTTTAACTTCTCCTTTGCTAGACGGCACAGTTTAATGTGGAACATTTCTCAGGGATGCACAACTGGTACGCCTGCTCCCATGCCCGGCCCACCTTCTGCAACGTCTGCCGAGACAGTCTCTCGGGGGTTACCTCCCATGGCCTCTCCTGTGAAGGTGAGCACTTCTTCCTGGCTGGCTTAAAAGCAGCTACCTTGAGATAATGATAGTTAAGAAGTGAAGAAGGAGCATCTAACAAGATCTGAAAACTTTCTCATTGAGGATAAGTTCATAATAGTGAGATCATACCTGGTAAAAAAACTCGTGATACTAAATAGTGCTGCCAAAATAGTGCTGTATTCTTCACCAAGAAGCAAAACACAGTATTATGTTTTTCAATTAAGTGGTCATAATGTACAGTCATGATGCTGATGCCTTTTGACAACAAAGTCTGTTTGCATTTTTCACACCTCCAGTAGCAAGTAAAAGCACTTCCCATTGCACTGCATTACAACCATCTCCCATCCCCATAAGGGTATTTCACGTTTTCCATTGGTACTCCACTGATTTGGACCGAGAGTGGTGCAATCCCGACTCATAACAGACAGCTCCAAATCCTGGCTGTCGCAAAAAGCATCCCAAGCCTGGTGTGACCTAGCTGGGTTTTTGAAGGTGTCCCTATAAGTCACATCTTCAGGCTGAAAGAGAAGTAGTAAATAAAAGCCAGGAACTCTCTAGCCTTTATTATGCCAGGTGTCCCCAATGGAGAAGTGGACTGTGAGAGAAAATTGTCATCCTGAGACAACAAATGTCCCAAAATGCTGGCATCACCTTAAAGGGAGAGAGTTCTTGACCCGAAACATCATCCACAGATCATGTATTATGCATGTGAATGTGTTGAACTAATAAGGAAATATGGTGCTAATTAGTAAAATGACATGCAGATTGTATTCATCGAGCTGTGCAGGGTATCACTGGTGCTGTAAACTGGGAATGAAATATGAATATGAAATCATACATATTCATTATGGTTTTGTAAAATTGTTCCCAATGATATTTGGTCGTTTTTGTTTTTTGGGAAAAAAGTTAAACATTATTTCCCCATTGTTTAAATTCTACCTTTAACATTAATGGTCCAAGCAGTGCTTTGCTTTATTTTTATGCATTAAATTGGTTGACAAAATGATCATTATTACCATTGGGAATTCTTCACTGAAAATAGCTCAGTATTCCGCTCAAGGTTGCTGTGAACATAACCAATGTGTTCTGATATATTACTCTCCCCCAATATTTTTTGTCCTGTACTACTTGATTGTAGGATGAAAACTCATGAATTTAGTATAAAATTAAATGCCATCTTAATTGAGAAAACCAACCCTTCGTAGCACATGCATTACTGCTAAGATTAGCACCACAGTGACAAAAAAAAACAGTCAGAGCAAGTTAAGAATGGGAGTGCTCATTGTTTGAGTGTGATAAATGCCATTTCATCTTTACTTTGGGTTCTTAGCCAATTGACCAGTATAAACCTAGGCTCAGGTTTATTTTTTTCTTTATAACTGGTTAAAATCCACCTAAATGGCTTCCATTATCAGATATTGTCATTGCAGCTGCGTGCACTTACCATCATGAAGCCGTTAATGGTCTGTATACAGTATGTCTGGCCACACGAGCCCAGTGTTATGTAGAATAATTGCAGAACTGTGGTAAACGTGCTTATTAGATCTGATCACAGTTACAAACACTGAGTGGTGAAGTGGCTGCAGTGTTCAAAGGAGAAGTGGAGCTTGGGGGAATAATTGATTTTGCTAAAGAAAATTTTGTACAGATGACCTTGGAAATGGGTGCCAAGAAGCAGGTGGGTAAAAAAAATGTTGAGGTACACAAAAGAATTGCTTAAAAGTCTTCAGGTTTGACTGTTGCTTGTTGAATAACATTCAAACTAATATATAAAAGTGCTGTACACTGTATATCCCTCACATTATGTTGGACGCGCTACCTGCATATAAGGAACGGCATTTGTCTAATGGTTGAGCTCTGAGTGGTAGGTGCTGTTGTTGGGAGAGAATAAATGACAGACAGGGGGATAAATGGCCCTATTGTAAATGGCAGTGCTACTGTAAAGTTGGCTAAATAGTTGACAAATGAGATATACACATCATAAGGAGGCATGAGAAATTATTTATGTACTGAATAATTCTGATTTAAATATGGCTAAGCTTGTGCCGCTGTCCTTTTTACTGGTAAATGTCAAGTAAATGCTGGTGAGTCAATTGGCTGCCATTATACTCCTATTGCGGTGTAGCTCCCGGCGATTATTCACTTCTGCTGTACATGAAGTGGGTAGAGGGTTGCTGTTTTTGTCAAGGTCCACTTGAAGCATGGATTTGGAATAGAGTGGCTCAGTGCAGGGAATAAGGACAAAACAGTTTGAGGGTCTGAGTGCATATCAAAGATACCATCTCATGAACAATACTGAACATTGGCTCCGTTTTCATCATCAGTCACTTTATTCTCATACTGGTTTTGTTCAAAGGACCTTTCTTAAACGAAACTTTCTTTAACCTTTTTTTAAAAATGTAACTAACTTCCTTAATCTTATTTAGTTTAACAGAACTAGTGAAAACCCCTTTTGCTTTTCGTGCATTTTTTGTGTAATTTGGTATTTGGACAATAACATTCAATTAATGCTTTGTTCCTTTTTCTGTTTTACAGTTTGCAAGTTTAAAGCACACAAACGCTGTGCTGTCAGGGCTACAAATAACTGCAAATGGACGACATTAGCCTCGATCGGCAAGGACATCATCGAAGATGAGGATGGGGTAAGGATTGCTTCTGATTTTTGTTTTTACTTTGGCTGTAAAGTAGATCCATTTATAGTGGCAATGAGATCACTGCAGTAACTGCTATAAGGTGGCTGTGTGTGTGGTCCTGCTTTACAGATTGCCATGCCTCATCAGTGGTTGGAGGGAAACTTGCCAGTCAGTGCCAAGTGTGCAGTGTGCGACAAGACATGTGGAAGTGTCCTCCGCCTGCAAGACTGGCGTTGTCTATGGTGTAAGGCCATGGTGAGGTCTTGATCCCCTTCGATTCTCAAAACCTGATTCACAGATGTCGTCATAGTGTTGATTACAGTTTATGAACAAATTAAAAATTCAGTATTGAGATTGTTTTATATTATGTAATATACTGTATGTACAGATTTTTATGTACTAGAGTCATATTATTTATTATATCAACTGAGTTTATGGATCTGTTTTAAATAGTGATTGCTACTTTCCCAGATTTGGATCTTTGTGTACTGTGCAGTTTTGTGGGAATATTAATCTTTTATGAACTCAAACAGGTCCACACGGTCTGCATGGACTTATATCCTGCAAAGTGCCCGCTGGGTCAATGCAAAGTGTCAATCATCCCACCCACTGCTCTCAACAGTATTGATTCAGATGGTGGGTCTTTGAGTTCTCTTTTATCGCCTGTTATTGAAAGTAATTTTCTTTTGTTTTGGAACTGCTGATATCATTGCGCCATATCACTGTATGCGTATGGTGCGTTTCTCTGGTGACTTAGACATAGTTGTAAACCTTTGATGTAAGGTGGAGTAGACAAGGTTGCATACAGTACTGTGCAAAAGTCTTAAGCACCTGTGGGAAAAATGCTATAAAGCGAGGATGGTTCCAAAAATAATGCCATAAATCCTTATTAATCAATAAACCTTCTAAAAAATGCAATACACAAAAAAAACCTCAATCAAATCAGTATTTGGTGGGACCACCCTTTGCCTTTAAAACCGCATCAATTCTCTTATGCAAACTTGCATGCAGTTTAAGGCAGAGGTTGGTAGGTTCTTCCAAACATTTTGAGGAACTGGCCACAGTTCTTCTGCAGACTTTGACTGTCTCTGCATGTCCTCCCAGACTGACTTGATCATGTTGAGATCAGGGCTCTGTGGGGACCATACCATCTGTTGCAGGATTCCTTCTTTTTGCTGAAGATAGTTGTGTATGACTGAGATTGGGTGTTTGAGGTCATTCTCAGGCTGCAGAATGAATTTGGGACCAATGAGAAACCTCCCTGATGGTAGATAAGAATCTACCTGTACTTGTCAACACACATTGAATTTGCATGCCTAAGACTGTTGCACAGTACTGTATAAGATGGTTGACAGAGGACACTCAAATTCTAAGTTATAGTTTATTATAGGAAAGATGGGTTTTGACAGGTTGAGGGTCCAGTGGTGACCCACACACATATATAACTATGGAAAAAATGCCCTGTGTAATAAAGCTCAGGTAGATGCTCTCATTTTTTAAATGTTTGGCATAATGAGGTTTAATTAGGGACAAGAGCAGAGAAGCAGTGGGTTCACAGTGGATTGCTGGGAGGATTAATACTTAAAGCCTCTCTTTTCTGACATGACTCAGTCTCCTTCAGCAGGGTTCTAGCAATACTGCTGCACTGTTGGAGAGTGTAACATTAGTGATCTTTCATCATTGTCGTACCATAATGACCCTACAGCTGCTGTCATTTCAAGTATGGAAAAAAATTCTGAAAAAATAAACAGCTAGTAGTCTCTGACAATACGTTTCTCTAGCAGATAAAGTCATAATTCCATGTCTCACATGGAACTTATGCTGTAGTGTTGTTAGCATACATTCAGGACTATGTGCTGTATGCTTTATATACTGGGACTTCCTCTCCTTTTAAGGATTTACCATAGATATTAACATGACCTTGGATACATGATCTGTACCATTTCCAGGAGTTATGTCAGAATGCTGAGCTCATAAAAGCCTTAAGTTTGGAGAGAAACCTGTTTTTTATATTACTTTGTTTTGAACAGGCTTCTGGAAAGCCACATGCCCACCGTCTTGCTCCAGCCCACTGCTGGTGTTTGTCAACTCCAAAAGTGGAGACAACCAAGGGGTGAAGTTCCTACGACGCTTCAAGCAGCTCCTTAACCCTGCCCAAGTCTTTGATCTGGTTAATGGTGGTCCACATTTGGGGTTAGTCTCGTGGAAATTCCTTATGTATCAAAAACAGATAGGACTGAGAGATATTTAAAATGGGGTCATTGTCTGTGTGGTTATTTCTTTATAGCCTGAGGTTATTTCAGAAGTTTGACAACTTTCGGATCCTGGTGTGTGGAGGAGATGGAAGTGTTGGCTGGGTCTTGTCTGAAATTGACAAGCTGGGCCTTCACAAACAGGTATGGGATCCAGAATCAATGACAAATTAGAACTGAGATGATAATCTGAGAGACCCAAGAGCCATGTGATGTGACAGATGCCAGGATGTAAAAGTTTTATATTTTAGGTACCGTGGACCATAAGTGTCACCTCTTACTGAACAATGTGGCAGTAGCTGGTGTATAAAGGCATGAATCAGGAGTCAGGAACCATGTGAGTGGTTCTGTGAAAGTGTGGTCAGCAAGATGAGATGTTTGCTGTACGATGTGGTCTTTAACAGTATAAGGAGATGTGTTGCAAGTAGGCTCACTATGGTGAAAATTTGTCAGAAGCTACTATAGAGGATGTGCACTGTAAAGTGTGTAAAGTGGAGGTATACTGTGTGCCTGATCTCATTTCAGTGTCAGCTGGGAGTGCTGCCCTTGGGCACAGGGAATGACTTGGCTCGTGTTTTGGGGTGGGGACCTTCCTGTGATGATGATGCACAACTTCCTCAGATATTAGAGAAGTTGGAGAGGGCAAGCACCAAAATGCTGGACAGGTATGATAGGAAAATGAAAGAGCAGAGGGGGTGAAATATGACTGAGGGCTTCATTTACACTTTTAAAAGGTGCTAAAGTTACTCTGAGGGGTTTCATTATTTCCACACAGGGACCATCATGCAATCTGTTCCTAAAATTCTTTTATTCCTTTTATGTATACAGCAGATCACAATTTAAAAGTACATTTTTCTTCCATTTCAGAAAATGTCAATTGTATTCTCTATTTATGACATTAAGAGTTACCTTTTATGTGTAGATGGAGTATAATGACATACGAGATTAAGATACCACCCAAACAGAGCAGCTCCACCATGCTTGAAGAGTCGGAGGAATGCCAGGTATTCCAAATATAAAAATATACTTGTGGCAATTAAATTTTAGGCATTATGTTTCCGTGCTCTAGAGAAAAATACATCCCACCACATGCTGCACTATTTTTGAAAAAGCAAAAGACTTCACTATAATTATGAAAAAGGAGAAGTATCATTGGTGATACTGCTGCAGTATTGTGCACTACAATACAATTTTTTTATTATGAAACAAATTTTTGGACATTATTTATGCACTGTCATTGATTTAGTGATGTTCATACAACCACATTTATTTGTTGCTGTAGTCACATATCTCAGCTTACGAAGATTCTATCGCTGCTCATCTCGCCAAGATCCTTGACTCGGACCAGCACTCTGTGGTCATCTCCTCGGCCAAGTGAGTCCTGGGGGGAACGTCTCCTCCTTTTTTAAAAATCTCAGCCGTCTGTGGTCCAAATGCAGACTCACCTCAGTTCATATCCCATACGGTGCGAGCTTAAAATACTACTACTAGTACTTCAAGGAACATGACCACTAGTTTAACATTAGTTCATATATGGAGAGAACTAAACCCTGACACTAGGAAGTATACTTTTTACTCTAGCCCTCACAAATCCTATTTCAGATTAGATGGAGTTCATCCCAAATGGTTTTATTCATATAGTTAGATCTTGCCAAATTGGCCCAATTGTCCTGTCAGACCTTGGATCAGTGCATTTAGAAGTTGACTTTCTAAAGGTACCTCTCAAAACAAAACACTGTAGACTAAATTTTGCCTTTTTAGGTAATGAACAATTCTGCAGAGAATCCTACCAGACCTATCCCTCTACTGTGCAGATAATGAGCACCCCACAGTCTCAGCTGCTATGCTTTGAGACGGCGCTAAAGTCACTCTGAGGGGTTTCATTATTTCCTTTGGGTTCCCTCAGAAGAAACTGTGAGAAGAGGAGCATAAAAAACAGATTCAGAGTTAAAGCAGAGGGAGAAGTAGAGTAGAAACACGAGCCCTCTGCTATTCAGCAGAGCTGGACAAGACTTGCTACGGATAAGGCCAAATACCAAATACTCTTTAAAAAACAGGAGGAAAAGAAACAAAAAACAACATTGTTACAGCAAAATGAGATGTTTATTAAAGCAATACAGATTCCTTTGGGGTTGATCACATATGGCCCATTAGCGAGTAATAATACTTTTACAGATTACTACAAATCCTTCTAAAATCCCTCAGAGACTAGATTCTACTGATCAAATACACTCATATTTAGTGTGATTATCACTTCCTAGTGAAGAAGACAGCTCACTTCTAAATACTCCACTTCACAACTAAAGAGGTCTGGGGCAGTATGCAAACAGTGCTGTCTGGAAAAACTCCAGGGCCAGGTGAGTATACAGTGGAACTCTGTAAGAAATGTTGGCCTGTTGTAATTTCAGCAGTTAACAAGTTGGTCAAACAGGGATCCACCCCTTAGTCCTGGAATATTGCTTCAATTAACTTAATTTTAAAGAAAGACAAAAATCCTTAAAACTGTTCCTCTTACCAATCTATCAGTTTGCTCAATGCTGATTTGAAAATTGTGACCAAAACACTAGTCTGCAGGTTGGAAACAAAATTACCAAAAATTATTACATTGGACCAAACCAGCTTCATCAATGCAAGCGTCAGTTCCAATAATGTATGTCGTGTTTTAAATATCATAAACTTCACTACAAATAATGAAGAACTCACACTGATCATTTCACCTGATACAGAAAAGACATTTGTTAGAGAAGAATTGTGTTTCTTATTTGCAGTTCTGGAATCATTTAACATGGGCAGCAGCTTTGTCAACTTAAATTATTATACTCAAACTCATTAGCACAAGTCCACACAAATGTTTACTTGTTTTGCAGTTTTTTTCTGTAGGACAAGGCTACAGATGAGGCAGCCCTCTTTCTCCTCTACTTTTCACACTAGTGATTGAAGAATTATCAGCAGCTGTCAGAAATAACAAAGACCGATAACAAATAACAAAGGAGGGGAAGACCATACCCTGAACTGTCAGTCTCAGCAGTTCTAAACACTGTATCTAACTACAGTAAACTTTCAGATTATAAAATCAGTCTGTTTAAATCTTGAGCTGTGGAATTGAATTCTCCCCCTAATTGTAACTGGTCCTTTGTCTTCAAAGTGGAAAATTCAGGATTCAAATATTTAGGAATTTTCATTACTCCTGTTCTCACTGATCTGATGTAAACCAAAAAAAATCATAGGTTTTTATTTTTTTTTAGTTAGGTAACTTGGTTTCAGAATTTATTTGGAACAGTATGAAACTACAATCAGCATCTCCAAACTCAGGTAATCAAAAAAGAGTGGGGTTTTGCTACCAGATGAGAACTTCTACTGCTGAGCAGCACAGATAAAACAAATTTCTATCTGTTTCCATCTCAGACCAGATTCTTTTTGTGTTGGTATGGATTCAGCCTTGTACTATCCAAGACTGCTAAGGTCCCTGTCTTTCATTCAGAATTTATCACAAGAGCTTATCTGAGAATTCTATCATATTCAACACTCTCCTAGCATGGAGTTACTTATAAATGCCTGGGGATTCCATGTGGTTTTCCTCTATGGTCTCCTGTTGCTCTCAACTAACACCTGCCCACAAAAATTAGTCAAATTTGTCTCTGGAAATGGCTGGCTAAAGGTTTGTTGGACAGTTCACATTTATTTTTAGTCCAAACAATGTTTAGCTTTCAACATCTAAGCATGAAATTTGGTCTACCCAATACAGATTTCTGTAAATATTCTTTGTTTTATTACAGCCGCAGAAAAAGAGAACAGACTTCAGAATGAACTAATATAGAAAAACAACTCACAGAAGTGAATAACTCCAGATGCACTTTATTTTATTTTATCAAGTGTTGGCAATAACTTCTACAACGGTTTGAAGGAGACATGGGAACTTGACCTTGACGTGTCTTTCAGTGATCATGAATGGTCAGCTATATGTACAAAAGTTTGTCCAGCCTGGACTTTCCTAGCCATCCAGGAATAAAATGTCAAGTTTATCAAGAGAATCCACTTTTCCCCAGTGTGTCTTCTTAAGATGTATCCAAGGACATTGCAGTTGTGTTAAGTGCAAGGTTGCTCCTGGCATTATGATACAGCTATTATGTGTAAAAAGATACAAACTTATTAAGAAGAAAGTTCACTCAACCATTCCTAAGAACTTTAATGTAGAGTTTGATTTATCACCTTCTATTATACTGTTAAAACACAACCCAAGCTCTTTTTCATGAAGTCTTGGAACTTAGGCTGTTCACTCTGACACACTCGGCAAAGAAATGTATTATGTGTATAAATTTCAGCAGCTTAAAACAGAACATTTCTTACCTCTTCTTTCTCATTTGTTATTTCATAGGGTTCTTTGTGAAACTGTGAAGGACTTTGTTGCCAAGGTGGGGAAGTGCTATGTGAAGAGTACAGAGAACATGAATGAGGTGGAGTCTATGTCAGCAAAGGTGAATACATATTTGTAAGCAGGGGTGGGTTTAACCTTAGAAATCCTGGCAGAGTTATACCTATATTATTATTATTATTATTATTTATGGTTTGGGAGCCCTATGTAAACATCAGAGTGGGACCTTCATCAATCACAATTCAAAAAATCAATCTTAACATCTCAGTCCCACCCTTTTCTATCCTTAGTAATGTAAGCAATCAGATGTAGTTGTATAAATGCCTTTTCATTGGCCCCTGAACTGCACAGTAGAAGTAATGCTGCAAATGTCCAGGCTACCTATTGTGTGTATGCTAATCTGTGAGAAAATAAGTATGTGCTCAATATTTACTCATTTTCTCAACAGTGCCACCCACTATAAGCTCTTAAATCCATCACTTACCTTGTTTTTTGCTTAGGCTTCCTAGACTGC
Source organism: Arapaima gigas (assembly GCA_900497675.1). Taxonomy (NCBI): domain Eukaryota; kingdom Metazoa; phylum Chordata; class Actinopteri; order Osteoglossiformes; family Osteoglossidae; genus Arapaima; species Arapaima gigas. Next base: position 731,439 of record UFQX01000115.1, read on the forward strand.
AGCACTAGTACTTTAACATACCTGTTGATTACCAGTGTTTTATTTTGCATGGAGGTAAAAGCAGAGGACTTCTGACAATTAAAATAAAATCAAAATGCAGACAATTTTCTTTTTCTATTAAATAGCAGTCAATCTCTAACCTGTTTACTCTGAATCAAGGTATGGCATTATTGACTGTACCAGACCAGGTTAACAATAGGCTAACAGCCACTTTGGTTGTCCTAACCTGTAACAGGTGTGTTGTGGCACCATTGCTAGTCTGAGGCTTCATTATTCAGTTCATTGTGCTAAAGACCAGCAACACTTTCTTTAGACTGCTGCATGTAATATCAAACTATTTATTAGGGGAAGAAATGTTATATTAAAAACTGAAATAAGTCCGTGACTCTTTAGACCGCAGTCTTTTACATTTATTGTAAGACAGCACCAGTATTCTACCCTATATCATTGCCAAGTACAGTGAAGCAAGGTTTCTGTTGTAAACCCTATTGCTGTGAGTATGGAAAATTTATACAAGCTGTTTAAAATTAGCTAGTATTTTAATTTGTGTGCAGGTAACAGGAGAAGATGTCTGATAACTAAAAGAAAAAGAAAATCTCAATTTGCTTTTAATTTTAAAAAGTAGATTGTGTTTTTTTTTTTTTTTTTACCTGCCATCAACCTCCAACCAATTTGCTCTGACTCAAGTGGTATACAATTGATTATTCTGGGCTTGGTTAAGAACTGGTGAACAGGAAGTTCTGCTTTCAGAACCTGTAACAGGTGTGTAGTGGTATTGTTAAAATATACAATACACTAGCGTGTAAAGTACAGTGTGTCTGTGATTCATACTGAACTCGCCGTCTTCACTAGCTTGGTAGTATTGTACTTTCTGTCAGGTGTAGTAGCATAATAACATGGAATAATACAGTACAGCCTGTACTGAAGGTAGGCTACTGAAAATAATAGCTATGAATAAAAATAAAAACCAATGTATATATAAATCCAGAGTTCTTTTAATTTTTGGGGCCCTATGTGCTTGCCTACCTTTAACTAATGCTAATTCCACCCTCTTTGTAAGCTTTTGGATGTCCATTTTAGGGTTATCTTGGATGGGTTTCATCTATGCAAGCAGTCCAGATGTTAGCCAAAATTCAATATTGAAATGATTTTCTTGAAATTTTCATGAGCCCGGAATGTGATATTGAACTGTGCACTGATATCTTATCCTTGTTTCACTGGGAAAGACTTTTTGACTCACCATGAAGATCTTTAAATCTTTCCGTCTGGTAATGAGCTGATGCCTTTCTCTTCATCTTCAGTGTGCCATCCTCAATGAGAAGTTGGACTCCCTTCTGCAGACGCTCAAAACTGAAGGCCAGACCAAGCCTCGCCCATGTCGTTCTGGCCAACAAATTGATGAGCTTGAGGTGGAAGAAGAAGATGAGGAAGATCTCAGTGAGGAGTCCCTGACAGAGCTGAAGGGCAAGCTGGAGGAGAGTGTGACAGAGAAGAGGTCCCCATTGCCATTCAGGCCTAGGGAGCAGCTCATGTTGAGAGCCAACAGCCTAAAGAAGGCTCTGCGGCAGATCATTGAGCAGGCAGAGAAGGGTAGGATTTTCAAAGCACAGTCATGGACCTGAAAAAAGTTCTGTTTCTAAAGAAGTCTGATGTCACTGATATCTGATCTCATGCAGATATCTGTGAGAATAGAATTTTACGATTTCTCTGGGAAGAAACAACTATTGTGCTGACATTCCAGAAATCATTAGGTTCTCCTAAGAGTGGTACACAGGTAGAACATCTGCATTCATTACATGTGTATACATGGCTCACATGGAAAAAATACACTTTAAACATTATTTCTTATGGCTTTTAGATTTTGTTCTACACTGTCTGATTCTGGAAATCAGACAGTAAGCAGTGTTATCTTTTTGTCGTCATAGCAGTAGTAAGAACGGTGTTAATGAGACAGTAATGGCTAGTTAAATAATTTATGGAATGAATCATTATTTTAACTTGGATCATTTGTTTGTGCTGAATGAATTTGTTTCACGACAACTCAATGCCTCACGGCAGACCAGCAATATTTCTCAAGTCATTTGTTCTTTCTTCCTTTTCATGTTCATCTTCTTCCATTCCTCTGGCTCATCGCCACATGCATTCTTGCTCCAACCTTGCAGTGGTAGACGAACAGAATGCACACACGAAGGAGCAAGACGAGCTGCAGTCTCCATCTGGAGATGAGGACAAGAACGCTGACAAACATGAGGATGCCAAGGAAATGGAATCCCAGTCCTGTAGGTCCTCTCTTTTCTGTCACTACTGCGCTACAAAAAGATATTTCCTCCATAAAATAATGTAAACGTAATTTACTGACACTGAAGCAAAAGCATATGTTTTTACTCTATGTCCTAAATTTTATTTAATTTGCTTACATTTCAGAATCTCTATTGTACTGTCATAGATTATATTTGCCAGCTGTACTCAGTACCAAAAAGCTGAGCTCAAAACTAGGGCAAAAAGAAAAGGGAGATCATGACTTTTAGGTAAAATCTGACAGGCCACTGAAACTGAAGTGATTTCAAAATGATTTAAAAGTGTTGTTCTGGAGCATTTGGTGATTATTAGTACAACTTCGATAGGTCCCTTGGTGATATGTTTTTTCCAGCTGTGAAGACAGCACCTTGCTCACCACCAGAGAAGTGTCGCAACACCCAACCCTACTCCCTGTTCAGCACAAGCAAGGAGAACCTACCCGTCCTCAACACCCGCATCATCTGTCCAGGTTGAACCCCTGCTGGGATATGAACACATAGACCTAGACTTGTATAGATCCTAGGTGCCTGTAGAGAGAGAAAGCAATGCAGATACACTCAAATACACATCCGCACACAGGAACACATGCCTACTTATATATCACATCATAACATATATTTAACTACAGTTTCATTCTGCAAGTTTTCTAAATACATATGTTTAGAATTTATATTGTCAGCATTATTCCTTTTCTCTGCAAAAAACTATTGTTGACCTGATGACATGCAATACTCATACAGATTTTCCTTCATATTTCGGTGTGTCTGTATTTCTGTTAATCCAGGGTTACGGGCGGGTCTGGCAGCTTCCATAGCTGGGAGCTCTATCATCAGTAAGATGTTGCTGGCCAACATTGATCCATTTGGAGCCACACCATTTATTGATCCAGACTTGGAAACTTTGTAAGGCTCATTTAGTTTGTGTGATTACAAAACCAATAAATCAACACTATTTTTTCTGAAGTATTTACATGTTGATGTTCACTGATTCTTTCTTTTTTGTGGATATATATGTACTGTGTGGTTATTGCATCTACACTGTTAGTGGCTTGTTGTTTGCATGCAGGGATGGCTACATGGAGAAATGTGTTATGAATAACTACTTTGGGATTGGACTGGATGCCAAAATCTCATTAGAGTTCAACAATAAACGTGAGGAGCACCCTGAAAAATGCAGGTGAGGAACGTTTTATTCCTATCCATTAATTTTCCCATTTTCCTTTTCATTTTTTCACTTAATGTATGTCCTTTTTTCAATCTCACATAAAAAATGTAATTTGGATTCTATGATTATTTACATCATAACAGATGCATGATCAGTCTTCTATGCCACTTGCTCTTGTTTCTTTTCTTTGGGAACTTTATAAACTGACATTTTGTAAATTAGGAAATGAATTACAATTATGATATTTGACAGTTTCAGGCCTTAACTTATTAATATCCAAATTATTTTTACATGGTTTGATTATATTCATATATATCATATTTTATTTGGAGTCTAAAAATAGTCTACTACACAGTAGAGACGTTTAGGAAAAAAAAAGTCACCCAGTGTCCTAATAAAATGTGACAACTTTTAAAATTGAGCACACATCAGTACTTTTGATTAATAACATATTTAAATAATATGAGTTCTATTGCTTTAACCAGAGTAATTTTTTGACAGTTTTTGCATTTCACACTTGTGGATATGTCTTAGGAAAACACAAATAGCCATTCCTATTACTGCAGTCTGCGCGGGTATCTTAATTAAATAGGACTGATTTACGCAATAAATCAATTTAAGAACGATTTAAACATTATTAAAATAAAACCTACAAAACTCATATAAAATTCAAGAGTCAATGTATTTGGCAGGCTATTTTTAACTTATTTGAATTTTTTTCTCTTCTACATTACATCTGAGCTCAAATAAACAATGATGTCAGTAAAGGTGGACAAAAGCAATAAACTGATTGGTCAGGAATGAATGATGGCCATTGAAATCCAGTGCACAGCTCTTGGCAGAGATATTACTATTAGTTTCGACTTATAAGTGAAAGTTGGATTTTCCAAGAGAAATTTAAAATATTAAATACAGAAAAATCCAAAAGTAATGAGAAGGTGAAAGAAATGCAGTTTTTCCCACAAATGTACACAAATAAAAGTACCAATGCAAAAATTACATTGAAAAGTATCACTTTTTTAAAAAGTTTATTTGACCAGATGTAACAAAGTAAATATAAAATGCTACTGCCTACTTCTGGTGTCAGCTAAATAAATAAATTATCATGGAATGTAAATAACTTCAGTCTCTAAAACAGCATGGGCCACAGAAATAGTCATAGCCTTTTTGTTTATGCATAATTCTTATGCAGATGTTTGTTTTTACACGCTCTGACAGTATGATATGTCCTGAAGACCTACTGAAGGACAGCAAGGTTGTATATTGTTCATTGAAATCAGAGGTGAGCAGCACAGGTGTGTTTTTGACAGGAGCCGGACTAAGAACATGATGTGGTATGGGGTGCTGGGGACAAAGGAGCTGCTGCAAAGGACCTACAAGAACCTGGAGCAGAAGGTCCAGCTGGAGGTAAGGCATTACTAGGCCTTAGTTGGACCAGAACCCAAGGTACATGTGAGCACAGTAAACCTGCAGTTCAGTCTTCCATTGCATTAAATAATATAAAATTGACAAGTTCTACAAAATGTGTCCACATATGGATGCTCACCCTCTAATGCTTAAAAAAACATGTGGTCTCCTGATTTTCCCTGTTCTTTCTTCCAGTGTGATGGACAGTACATCCCTCTTCCCAGTCTCCAGGGAATTGCTGTGTTGAATATTCCCAGTTATGCAGGCGGTACCAATTTCTGGGGTGGAACCAAAGAGGATGATGTATGTGCTCAAAAACTCCACACATATCTGAATGTGACGTCAGCAGACGTCCCCCATGGAAATTGTTTGTGTCCTCTGTTTTTGTGGTTCTTTCTATTTTTGAGTCGTTGTTTATCAGGGAAAATAGGAATCACATTTTAGCCCGTAAGTAGCATTCAATAGTTGTCTGACTGCAGTATTTTAGGTAAACATAATGATCCCTTTGTCTTTTAATTTGCCTTCATATTTAGGGTGCAGCTTCATAACTTGAAGTTACAGCAGTTCTGACTTATTTTCAGTAAAAACTGAACCTCCTTCGCAGCCCACATCCTCACCCTAGTCCTCTGATGTCTTAGAAAGTACTCAATTTATCAATTGTATTTTAAGATGCAATGAGAAGAAGCCATTGGCAAATTGGTTTTTCCATATCCCTTTTGTAGAAGTAGTAAATGATTAGTTACATTTATTTGTACTTTTTTTCTGGAGAAATTGTTGTTTACAGTTTTTAGTCAGTCAGTTTATCAGTCAGTTTTCCTTTGCAGTGATAAATCTGAATTTAGTACATAATGGAATTCAGTGTTGGGTTTTTTCAATACCTTGACAAATTGGTTCATTTAAGGGTTAAGGAAGTGAACTCTTAGATATACATTTTGTTTAAAAACTGTATATTTGACCTCTTAATGTTATGGTATGGATTCAGAACATTAAAAAGCCTTGTCTGAACCCAACTAACTTCTTTGAATTTAATTTAATTTGAATTAAAGCAACTTCAGTTCTTCAGTAGTTTATAACATGATACTTTTGTGCTTTACTCAAGTAAATTTTTGGAGGAGTACTTTTACTCAAGTGATTTTTTTGTAAAATAAAATTATTTGAGTTCTTTTTTTTGAGTATTCTACTCCCCACTTCCCTTTTGTTTGTTAGTCTGGGGTCTCAGGCTGTACACGTTAAAAGTACAAATCGACCCCCTCTAGTGGTTACTAAACTGATTACTGAACTATTACTTGGTTCCTTTCTTTGGAACTTCACACAGTGAGTTTTGAATTTTACTACAAATTACAACTGTAGTAGATCCAAGACTGAAATTCTGTTTTTAAATTGTGTATGCTTTATATATTTAGGTTTAAAAAATTAAACCTTTTTTGTTGTTATTCACAAGATGTGATGTTTAAGTGTAAAATAGTGCAGATTAGATATTACAGTACAGCATAATATATTTACTTCATTAACTGTTGGTCCATGCAGATTTTCTGCGCCCCATCTTTTGACGACAAGATCTTGGAGGTGGTGGCAGTGTTTGGCAGCATGCAGATGGCTATGTCTAGAGTGATCAAACTTCAGCACCACCGGATAGCCCAGGCAAGCTGCTTATTACTGTCATAATCCAGCTATAACCCTTCCATCCTATTCATATTTGAGCCTCTGGAAAGTGATGTGATGCACTGTTTACTATTTTCACACAGTGCCGGTCTGTAAAGATCACAATCCTGGGTGATGAGGGGGTCCCTATTCAAGTGGATGGAGAAGCTTGGATCCAACCACCAGGAGTCATCAAAATCCAACATAAGAACCGGGCCCAGATGTTAACACGGGACAGGGTGAGAAACAGAAGGTTTCACTGGGCAATGGTAAATATGTAGATGGCAAGGAGTGAAGGAAAACCATGCTGTGACTTCTCTTTGTCCCATGTGCAATGGCCTAGGCCTTTGAGAACACTCTGAAATCCTGGGAAGACAAGATGAAGTGCGACAAGCCCCCAGTGCGGAACCACCCATTCCCGCAGCAGCCCTTTGACCTGGCCACAGAGGAGGAGGCAACTCTTATCCAGATGTGTGCCCGTGCTGCTGAGGAACTCATCACCAGGTTGTATTCTCAACCTACTATAAGACTGTCAGATCCTTTTAAAACAAACATTTGAATTGAACCAAATTAAATGCAACTGTCACCCTTATTTACTGCACCTTACATGCATAATGTGACCAGTGAAGTCTTATCTTCTGAACAGGATCTGTGATGCTGCCAAGATAAACGGTCTTCTGGAACAAGAACTGGCACATGCTGTGAATGCTGCATCTCATGCGCTCAACAAGACACACCCCAGGTTCCCAGAGGTGAGCATAACTCAGGGAAGTTGCTGTTGTGTTTCTCTCTAGCTGGCTGGTTTGGTTGGCTCAAGTGGTGTCAGAAATGATGGGGGTCCTTTTGACTTGGTGCCCTCTAGAGTCTGACCAGGAGCACAGCCATTGAGGTCACCAGTAACGTGAAAGCCCTGCATAATGAAACAGAGTCTCTTCTGGTGGGGCGAGTGTGCCTTGTGAGTTCATCTCTATTTGCTTATACTGTTTTTGATATATGCTTTATTTATTAATTTATTTAACATGTATAACAATCTTAACAAAAAAAACATTACATTACAGCTATAATACATTATAAAGTGGTATTGAGAATGAAAGGGATATGTTTGCTCTGTATGCCAGGCAGTGCTATCTGTTCTGTAGCCAAGATGCTTCACACTGTGTGGGATTGTTTCCAATTGCAGCAACTTGACCCTCCGCATGAGGACCTCCTCTCCAGTGCTCTGCAGAGCGTAGAGCTGGAGCTGGAAAAGCTGGCCGAGATCCCCTGGCTGTTCCACATCCTGCAGCCCAACAGTGAAGAGGTGATACTGCTCACTGCCACTCCTACAGGGTCCTCAAAGTCTCACCAAGGTTACCGTTAGCTCCCATTGGCTACTTGCACCCCGTTTTACCTCTTCATTCATTCCCACTAACCCCGAGGTTAATACAAAAGGACGTTTTCTCTTGTTGTACTGTATTTGGTCAATTCTGGACTTTCTGGCTCAGGTATAAAGGTGAGCTAGGAGTACTATAGTTGGCAAGGCTGACATCATGGCTCGGTGTTTCAGGACCCCTCACTGGATTATGGAAAGAGGAACAGCCGCAGCACCATGTTCCGAATTGTGCCCATATTTAAGAAAGTCCCAAAGAAGTTAAGCCTACAGTCAGGTAAGACTGAGCCTAGTTCTTGCACATACTCCTCAGCATTGTATGGCATGCATATGATCATATTCAGGTTTTTTTTTTTAGATTTTTCATGACAATGCAGCACACTTTACTTTTAGAGTATGGGTTTGAAATGCCACATTTTGCCCAGATAGAATTTTGATTTGTAACGCTTTGTAACAAATGTAAAATATATAAAGCAGTAATACTGTTTCATACTGGTGGCAGTGGATGTTAGATGATGAATTCTATCTGCTTGTTACTGCATTCTCATGCACTTTGATGATCAATGATTTGACCTCGTACTCTGCCTCCCCGGTGACCCTGGGGTGTCTAGGTAACAAATACCCTTGAGCCAGAGGGACAGTCCACCATTGCAGATTGATTTTCCTGATCATAACAGTGTTGCCTTGTTTTCAGTTAAATCGTAGAAAGAATGGCAGGTTAAATTGCTCACAGTCACAAAAGGGTCTTCAGGAGTTTGGCTCAATTGCACGCAGAGTACACCCAGGTTTCTGTTTCCCTCCTATGTTTTGTGCTGCTCTGAATGGTCAATATTCCTGGCACAACTATCTGCATGCAACACAAAAGCAACTTTGCAATGCTCCCTGTTGACTCGAGAAGCCCCTCTTTGCCAGCTTTTGCCTCGCTCTATCCTTCCCCACTTGGTTTTCTCGGCCTGTCCCTTTCTGCTCTTGCCACATGTTTGAAGGGGGGCTTCTTGCTCTTGACCTGTGCAGTCCAGAAGTGGGGCACTGAGGAGGTGGGAACGTGGCTGGAGCAACTGAGCCTGGGGGAATATAAAGACATTTTCATCCGGCACGACATCCGTGGCTCCGAGCTCCTTCACCTGGAGAGGAGAGACCTGAAGGTACACTTCACCTGCCTCCCTCGGTCCCTCAAAAAGCACTGCGCACTTTCTGCTGCATCACTGGCTTTCATTGACTGTCTGTTTGTCTGTCTGTCTTGCCTATATGCTCCTCTGGGTGGTGCTGCTGTGCCTGGCTTGTGCTGTACATGTTTTATCAAGGGCAGTAGGCCTATTTAATCTCTCTCTGAGTCTCTGAAAGAGGTCGGGTATTAGTAGTAAAACTGGAGGTAAATAAGAATAAAGCCAGGAGATGCCAGTTGAACAGAATGTGTCGAAGGGTATCTTTGAGAAGAATATTCGAAAGAAACATCTTTGCTGTGTAATGGGAACTGTATCTGCTGTACTGAATTCATCCCACATGATTTTTGAAATTTTTATCATCGGAAGTTCACTGTTTGTGTTAACTACGGAATTGTTATTAAGAGCTGAGCCTTTCTAATGTCCAGTAAAGAATTCTCATAATTTTGTTCAAGCTGAATTTTAATTTGATTGAGCTTTTAGTTTGGTTCAGTTTAATTTGGCTGCGTAAACAATGTCCAGTGAAAAGAACCACCCCATTGTGTGAACAGCACAGAAACAGAACTGCCCTCTCTGGTTGACGTGGCTTCATTCTGTCATCTCTGTAGGACCTGGGGATATCGAAGGTGGGCCACATGAAGAGAATTCTCCAGGGAACTAAGGAGCTAGCGAAGAACACCCTGACAGACCTGTGAGGCACCCGGACAGCCCCTCTGCATAAAGTTCAAGAAAGAGTCCAAAGGCCTTTTTTGAGAAATTGAAAAAGAGATGAGCACCTTGTCACCATTGTTGTCTGAAGGTATGGAAGTGTGGCTACTGGAGGCACACTGAATATATATAATTTTGTAAGCAATTTTCTTACGTTTCATTCACTGCTCAGTTGGCTACAGATGCACTAATCTATAGGACTTTGATAAAGTGCATTTATTACATTTTTACAGTTATCTGTTATTTGTTTAGTGTGCATAGCCTTGCAACAAATGGCAAAAACCAGATGGAATGCAGTCATGTGAGCCATATCTTCCATCAGCCACACTATATGTTTGCACAGACACAGGAAAGAGGCATCTGAGACACTGCAATATAATGTCAGTAAAACTAAAACAAGTTCAAGTATAAGGTCAAACTTTGAAAGAACAACTTAAAAGGAAGGTTTTTATAAAAAGACAGTTTTTCATGTCATTTCTGTTTGATGTGGATATTCAATCAACTTAAATGCAAGATTAACACCATATTTTTTATTGCAAAAGAAGATGACATAACTTTTATAAAACTTTATCACTTGATGTCATGCCATGTTTTACTCAACTCAACTGTACTGTATTGCTTTGTTCCAAAGTAGCCTTGTTTGCATTTTTTGCATGAAACTTGTAAACTATTGAGTTGTGCTCCACAGATGTTCCTTGTATCATATTTTCAAGGGTATTTATTTTATGATATGCTTATAGGAAGAAAAACGTAGTATTAATTTAACTAATGGCAGAAAAAGTAAGCACATATGTGTAGTAATGACATTATTACCAAAAGAATGTTATCAATACTAAAATAGATTAATAGTTTTTTACTTTACATTTCCTCTTTTTAAAATACAGTTTAGTAGACCTCATGGGTAAGACCAAAAGTTGTAACAAATGCGAATCTGAGTTTGTACTCATTTAATTTTATTGTGCGGAAAATTTTGAAAATTAACTGGATAACGTACTTTTATTCAAACTCTGATTTTGTTCAACTAAGTTCTCTACAAGCTCTTTGGTCTGGTGATATTTAGAAAAAATGTTCAACTTTGTCAGCTTTTACCTAACAATTTTTAGTGAAACTAAGGAAATATATGTTGGGATTAATACAACACTGGGCAGCTTTCCTGCAAAACTTTCCATTAGTTATTTTTAAATCTATTTTTAAATATTAGAGTATTGTGTTTGTATAGTTATAAACTTCTGCTTGTTTAATACAAACAGCTCACAGTGAGCATGTTTACTGGAACTGAAGACCAGTTATTTAAATAGTGTTTTATTCAGTTGAAGTGCAATATTGTATTACTTTGAATACTGGTGATTTTTTTGTCTCTGAAGATTTTAAATATTTTGTCTTGGGTAAAAAATAAGCATTTTCATACAAAAGCTGCCAGGTGTGCTGGATAGAAGACAGATCGTGTCATGAAACAGCTTTAAGTGCTTCCATTGTTTTTACTCTGTGCTTCTGCAAGATTCTTCAAGATTGACTAGCTATTTCCGTGTACAAAATACACTGACTCCTTTAATTGCGAACACAGATGGAACCGGAAATATTTGTTCATAACTCTGATAAAAGCCACTTTTACCAGAAAGTCAAAAGCTATGTAATAGACCTGCCCCTTTATTTATTCATACATTCTGGAAAAAAAACTTTAAAGCAAATATTAATTAAAATATTCTTTAATACTTCTGTCTGTCCACGATTATCGCTTTTGCAGTGCAGGGTTAAATTGGTCCTGAGCTTAACTTTGGAGAATTAGGGTGCAATGGTACATTGTGGATGGGACCCCAGACCAGAATAGTGTAACACTTTTTAAACTTCAAACTACATTAAAATCTAATTTAAAATAACTGACCATTAAAAATCTTATTTCCACAGCCCTCCATTCAGGCTTAACTGAAATCCATCCCATAAGCTTATACATTTTATCAGTGTTCATTTGCAAATTCATAATTGAAATGTTTGTAACATGAGGAGCCAGTATTCATGTCAGTAAAATATATAAATGGCCATGCTGGAATTTTTAATTCTGTAACTAGAGTCAGTCAGTGAGTATGTGGAGTATTAGGCTGCATGTGAGGACGTGATACAAGTACACTTCACTTCACGTTGACGTGATGCATATTTAAATGACACTGTCCACCCAGGGTTTACCAAAATGGCACAAGAAAAATAGTTTGAAACAGGTCGAGGAAAGAAATGTATGGCAACTTATGTATATAATTGCTTTCTTCCTTTCTTTTGACCACCAATGGAGGTGAATACATTTTAAGCTATACTTTAAACCAGTGAAAGTGGTTCTCCTTTCATTTAACATTGCCAGCTCATTAACTGTGTGTATTGTCAGATGCTGCTTTAGTTCAAGTTTCATAATGGAAAATGATGAGAAAATTACTTATGAGATGTGTGGTCATTGCTTATCAGCCCATCAGATATCCTGCCTCTTCATGAGCCCTGTGCATTCTGCCGGGGAGTTCCACTCTGACTGAACTACAGTAAGACCTGCCTTTGCTAACCACTGCATCAGAAGTTAAGTATGTGAAAATGACACGGTGGTTCACTTCAGTTGCCATATCTGACCCATCAAAATAAAAACCCACTCTGCATGTCTTCTGCCTGCCAGAATTGAGTCTTCAGAAAGATATACTGAAACAAAGCAGAATTCTTAAGGAAAGACCCAAATATGCCTAAGTAAGGCTTTACTTTGGTAAGGTTTATTTAAAATGAAACCACACAACCAACTAAGTCAGCAAAAAGAAGAACCTTTGATTGATAGACTGTAAATTGTGTGGGCTTACCTACAGTATTGTTTTACAAAGGTGTAGAGACCCGACAGGCTTGGTGTAAAAGCAACTTAATTTCAGTTCTGTTATCTAACTTTTTTCCTCCCTTACCCAACTTAGTACTGTATATTACTACGAAAATGAAAGTCTTTTTCTTGGAAAAAGAAAAATTGAAAATGGAAAAATGAGGCCCCTTTACATCTAAAACATGAATGCATAATAAAAAAAAAAAATCAATTTTTTGTGGCTTAAAAAGGCATACTGAAAGTTATGTCTGTTTCCTGTTCTGCAGTGGGAGGCTGGGAACAATGTTCCTTTTTGCACTCTCAGGCAGTTGAGTTTTGAGGACCATTTTGCTATGAGTAATTCCACATGTCATTACTGGAATATTTCCCAGATGGCATCCCTTCAGAATTGCACACAAGTTGAGGACACCGGAAGGACAAGTAGCTGTTAAGGTGCTTTGGCTAACAGACATCCTTGGACAGGTTACCATATTATATATGTGACTCTTAATTAAATCGAATTAAACTGTACAGAAATTGTCCTTTGCTTTGCTCAAGTAAACCCAAGGTCACTGGCTATATATTGAAAGCTAACTTTTGGACTCTGAGACAATAATGAAAAATTGATGTTACAAAACAAAGTTTGAGCAAGCACAAACATTTACAAATGAAAAGAAGCCAGTGTATTTTGTTCACATTCTGTTTACAATGACTCAGAATGGCGCAGTATTTTGTATTGTATTTAATTATCCATATATTACCACATTTATTGGTTAAGTGTATTCAGGTTATTATGAAATGTGTTTTCACCTTTGGAATACAATGTCTCTAATATCTGACACAATGATAGTTTATAGGTAGCTAGTTATTTTTATGACTAGTTTTCTGCAGCTTTCTATTGTACAATGCATGGTTAATTATTTATTACACATATAGAGGTCACTAAAATGTGTATTTTTGTATTCTGGTTGTACATTTTTAGATGCATTCAAAAAAGGTTATTTAATACTATCTTACAATTTCAATAAATCGGAACACATAAAATCTGCTTTGTTTGATCTTTTTTGGTCAGCAGCATTTTGTTGATGTATTAGTTTAGTGTTTTAAATGCATTGTCATAACTATTCATTCTGTAAAAGGTTTTTTCTTATTCTTATTTGTTATGTGCTCTTAACGCCATTTGTCAGGACTACATCATGGCAAAAGTATATGTAACGGAAACATTTACCTCAGGCTCTACCAGGGAGAATTGGTCCTCTAGGACCTTGTAACCACTATAGAGAAACATGGTGAAAGTTTAATTTTATTAGAACGTGAAAATGCATATTTTAAAATTAAGGTGAAGTAAATAACAGTACATTTTTAAAATATTTCGCACAGTTCTTAAATGAATGGATGTTTCAAAACAAGTAAACGAGGCTGTTGTCACAGAGGATATACTCTTTATTTTTGCATAATCTTATTTCTCATGCTCAAATTATATGCAATTTTTCAATTGTATTTACTGAATATAGCTGGAGGAATCCTTCAGTAACAAAATTAGGTTTAATTACACAGTCCTAGTGTCAGGATGGGGCTAAAGATTTGTGCTTGTGGATTTTAACAATGTTTAAATAATGTTTTAGGCTTTATCCCCTGTTTCTTCTTGTTCCTTCCCACCCACACATTTGTACAGTTGTTTGTTTTCATCCAGTATAATTCTGCATTTGTGTATGATGTTTTCTGCACAATATGTTTCCTGTGCCTTATGGTTGTATTGCTTCTCATTTAAAAAAAGCATTAGGCTATTCATATTTTTGAGGACTGGCATCTCTTCAGTATGTAAGAGGATCCTTGTGCTTTTATTTCCTTTAGTGTCTGATAGTGTCTTTGAACACATATAGATGCTCACTGCAATCTGTAAAGGGCTGAGATGTGAATTCTTTTGCAGCCGGGGGGCTGCTAGGCCTAAGATCCACAAATCTGTCTGTGTGTTGTCCAGTACATAAACATTTACACCTCAACATGGAAATTCATATGCTAAACAGAGATGTGTGAAAGTTGCTACTGGCTCACAAGCTAATAGTCCTGTCTTTTTCTTGGGTGACATACTTTTTCTACTTCTACCAGCGAAAAACCACAGGAAAACAATTTAGCTGGGAAAAGTTTATCTTTCTGCCCTCCGTAGTAAAAATGATTTAATCCCAAAATATCCTCAGGCACTTCGCCAGATTCTTAAACGAACGCAAGCACTCCTTCTATAACTAGCTCTTTGTCTGTCTCAAAGAGCCTTTAAAGGTGCTTTGCTTTGTCCAAGTACTAAAAACTGGAGGCTACTGTCTCCTAGATGTGTGTTTTTCAGTGATGAGTGTGAATTGTCATTCAAAAGGTGAAGTGAAATGAACAGTAATGGCCATGGCTTGAGTGCGAGTAGACTGTGTACGCAGACTGACTCACTCCTCATGGGAGTGTTCAGAGCATTGCTGAGGTCAGAGAGCAATGACGTGTTGATCTGTTGTTTTTAAAAACGATCCAAAACCACCAGTAAGAAAACAAGGAGCCCTTCTGACATCAAGTGAAAACAAGACACAAGCCCAGTTGTATAAGAAAAGAGAAACATCAGAGAGAAACGTATCAGAAGGCCCGTCTAGACTTCACATTAGCTTTGATTAGCCACGAACAGCAGTCAGAGAGCAGCTCTGATGTCCTGGGAATGTCTCTTTTGTAAATATTTGGACTTCGTCAAGCTCCTTGATGTCCTTTTCACTGTGTATGGTCAATAATGGCCCAGTTCTCTTGGCTTTCTTTGAATGCTGATGTAGGTCCTTCTGTCAGTTTGCTCTCCAACATGATAACACAAATTATTCACATTACTGATGGTCAAGCCCTTGGACATGTAACATTAAACAATTTTTATATGGATGTGAAAAAAAAAACAAAGTGTCGAAATCAGAAAATATGTGTGGAAATTAGGAATGGAACACTGATGTAACTAAAGGAAAGTAGTTTCCCTCTCATGCATTCTTATGTCTGGAGATATTCATTTGTCAGTGACATATCCATTATGCCACTGGAGTATTTCAGCATCAGTAATAACATATTTAATTCTTCATTTCATTTTGTTTGTTTCCCAATTTTGACATCTGTGAGTACTTATGATAGGGCTGCATTTTAGGAATCTCTTAGCAATTCCAATATCTTGAATATTCCACACACACAGAACATTTTCAGTCTATCCAGCCTTATTGTTAGGGACAAAGATTTCAAGAAATGAAAACCCTTCTCCTTCACTTACAAGTTTAGAACATGAAAAGTTTAAATATATTTGAATTCAAAGGTGCCTGAGAAGGACTTCAAAGTACTGCCAGCTGCTAACATAAGGGTTAAAAACACAAATAACCTGAAGGCTGCAGGTTCTAGTCTCAAGAGCAGTCCTCTTACTGCATCTTTAACTGAGGTACTTAAGCCTTAATTTATCCAGTTAAGACCTACTGCTGCAAAGTCAAAACCTGCAAGCTGTTTTTGACTAAAGCATGAGATAACTAACAGAATCTTCTTAATCTCAAGGTACGATAAAGATAAGATCAAGTAGAACTGGTAGATTCTGAGCTACATATATAAATGCATAACATTTAATGTGAAGCAAATGTCCAATGTTTGCGGTGTGAATATCTAGGTCACACAGAACGAGATTCTTGTATATCTGCAACATGTCTGTTCTGTGTAGTCCCACAGATGATATCTGTATCCGCTGAATGTTTCTAGAAAACTTGATATGACTGCGCAGAATGTGTTGGAAGCACATTTCGGATTAATGGGGTAAATTGAGGTGTCTAATGGTTTGGGCCCGTAAGCCATCCATGACTGAAAAAAAACACTTAATAGTTTAACTATTACATTTAATACAAAATTAAATTTAGTTCATTTTTCATGTTCATCTTATATTGGGGAAACACCTACTTCACAGTTCAAATCTAAAACCTTCCATTTGAGTCACATTTCACTGTCACAGTGGTAACTTGTAAATCTGTATGGTCTAGCATGACAGCAGCTTTATTAAAATTGCTGACACATTTACCTTCATCTTCCACTAAACTGTCCGAGAAGCATATCCTTAATGGGATTATCCTTCATTTTTATATTTTCTATTTTGCAATTTTTTCCTCCCAATTTGGTCATAGTAATTTGCTCATGTTTTCTTCTATATCATACAAACACAAAGTTGAAGGCAGGCATAGGTATGTCCTACACACCTGTGCTGTGAGCCATGCTAATTTTGTCACTTTAATATAGCTTTGAACACAATTTGTCCAGTTTCCAAAACTCCTGTAGATGCCCAATTCAGCAGGAGGTGTTTCGACTACCAGTGAGAGGGAGAAAGACCACAGCTGCAGAGCTGCAGACCACAGCCATCTCACAAACTTAAGGCAGAACAAACAAAAGAGGCCAGCTAGGCCCTTCTCCACAAAGGGTCAGAGTGGCACCTCACACGCTGAAATCCAGATCGCCACTGTAAGAAGTGTGAAGTGGCAGAATGCCACTGGGGAGTCTCAGAACTTTACACTTGTGTGTATCACATCAATCCATATATAAACCCATAAATAATGTTGATAGTTAATATTATATCAGGTTTTAGGGTTGAAATAAAACTATCACTTAATGGGAAAGCAAGTCTGTTTTTTACTTCCTCCAGCTGTATTTTTTTAGGGTTTAATGTTTCTAAATTGCACAAAGTCTTTTTATAATGACTGTTTTCTCATGTGTGTTTCCCATGTTGCCTGTGTGAAATGTCCCATTATGTCCAATTGTCAAATGTGTGTGGTTCTGATGCTGTGTGGTCTGTCTTTGGGTCACAACAGCAAAAAGCCACCACCTCTCCCATGGTTGGTCAGAAGTGGCATAAAATTATGTTTTCATTTAACAACATGCTGTAACCGCAGGGCCATCCCAGACAGACACAACAATTACATCTACTTTCTCTAGCAGTCCATGTGAATATGAAGTCTTGGACTATTCATAAATCGTGTCCATTGGGTAGGGTCACTTTGTATTACTTTGTAAAGAGTATAACAATGCTCTCCTCCATCTGAATATGACATTCCAAAATTTTGGAAGGAAAGTTAAAGCTGTAAGAAATGGAAAATCATGTTTGAAACATGCAGCAGAATTATTGTCATCCACTCACAGCAGGAAATGGTGGTTAAATAAATAGTAAAAGATATGAAATCAGTTACTGTAACTTTCAAATCACCGCAGGATTGTTTTTACTGCAATAGACACACTGCGAGCAGGTGTAATTCATCCAGGAAGTTTGCAGGCAGACAAGGCTCTGACTCACAGATTATATATTTAGAGTATAGATTAAACCTCAAGAACACCAAGCGGTGCATATCATCAGTGTAGAAAATGGGGATTAGATACAAAGATCAAGTCCTACATTGCATCTCTCTAACATCATTCTTACTGAAGGAAGATGGCAGCAAATATATAGAGGTAAATATAGAATTGGTGAAATACAAAAAGGCTTTATCTTGCATTAACTACTGTTATTAATGCCTATTGAATCTGAATTTTGAGAACATGGGTGTGGCCACAGAATGGTTTAGTCCCTCCCCTTAACTAAGTCTGGAGCAGAAACTCGGCTCAACAGGGATCATGCCGACAGCTCAAAGGCTTGCAAGCCCCCGCAGGCCCCTCAGCAGTTCACACACGTGTCACTAGGCCTTGTCCTTTGTCATGCAGCCTTCAGAGGTTCCTGCTCAGTGCTGCCACATTTGTCTCAAGGAAAGAACAGCAGCCAGATGAAACAGGTTTGAAGAGTGGAAACTAACTACATTGTACTAAGTTTTTTCCTCCATTTAACTTCACTTGTACTGTTACTGCTTATTAATTCATAGTTTAGCAGATATTTTTATCAATCAAGTTTTTGATCCTCTGAGTTATGTCACTTAGAACAAGTTATAGTTACAACAAAAAATTTACTGAAACTACATTTGGTAACCTTTCTCAAGGGTACATCTGAAAGTACTCACCAGTTTAACCTGTACAATTACTTCCTCTACTACTTCACTACCAGGTATTGTTTTGCCCATTTAGACAAGCATATGCTTTAGATAAGATGTACTGTGTTGTTTACTGTGTGCTAGAGGTCGTTGTGTGATGTGCGGTTGTCTTTAAAGGGCAATAACTCTCCATGCCCAACAGTACAGTTAAACAGCACTTTCCAAACAGAGCGTTAATCATTTCTGTGTTTCTTTCATTCCGTGTTGGAACATTGTTTCACATCTGCATTTTTGCTGTTTGGAGTTTGACTTCTTTGCTGTGATTTTCTGATGACTGCCATATGTTGTTTGGGTTATTTTTTCAAAGAGGATTACAGGATTATATACCTTATACACCTTTAGGGCTGGGAAGACTCATGTCATTCATATCTTATTCTAACTTACTTTTTGATTAAGTTTTACATTAAAAAAAGTCCATAAATTAAGCTTAATTACAATATCTCTAGAATGTCTTTCCCTTTCTACTGTGTTAAGTGAGTAAAGCAAGTTCAGAAATGCTGTAAGCACATGGTCTGAAGTTGTGTTCCTGGTGCTCCACTCTGTACTGACGGCATTAACCCTCTTTTTTCTGTGTCTTTTTTGAGTTTGGTTCAGCCCTACCAGTGAACTGCTGCCTTATTCATTACTCTAGCACATCATGAATATTGCTGTTGGCATCACTGAAGTTTTTGATTTTTGACACAACAGAGAATCTCTGGGGAAGAAAAATCTGTTTTAATGTATGATATATGTCACCATAACCACAAGAAGACATTAAAATGTTTCCTATAAAATATCCTAAAGATTAAAAACTTAATAAACTATACAATACACTGACACTATAACCTAATGGTTGACAAAGAAGTCAAAGCTGTGTGTGCAGCTTTGATTATTTTAATGTATTTTTTCAGGAAGAACGATGATTGGATGATGTCACCAACCAAGGAAGATCTAGGGCTTGCAAAGTATTTACTACTTTCTCACTTCCGAAAGACAACTTAAAACAAAAGGTCTCTCTGTAGCTCTCCATTTTGTGGTTTTCCAAAAAGAATTATTGTGTGTGAGAGGATGGGGTGGTGGCCATAAAGGAACTGGCAATGTGAGTGGGAGGAATTGTTAATCCATCAGGCAAGCGTTTGCTGAAGTCACAGAAACTCGAGTAAGAGATGAGAAGATATAGCTGCTTTGATTCTTGCTGGACTGAGTCCAGAAGAAAAATGTTGTTCTTATAGTAACAAAATAATTCATTCCGTCACTTTAGACAGTAATTCGCTATCCAACCAGAGCTGAAAAACAATAAATAACATTCAGTCAGCAAACTAAAATTGCACAGCCTCAGGCTTTGTAAACTAGGTTTCTGTTTTTTTTTTCCTAAGGGGAGACAGCTATGTCTATTTGGGAAGAACAAAGAACATCTATAATAAAATCCTGGAACTTCTCAGCAATTATAAAAAATGCACTCCTAATGACTATTTAAAGTGAATTTTTGGTGGATATAGTATATTATAGTTGATAATTTTTTGGTGGAGTTGCTACTTTATTAGGTGTACCTATCTATTAGTGTGTTGCACCTTCAGAACAGCATGAACATTTGGACATGGATTCTTAAAGATGCTGGATGTATTGTGCAGGAATGTTGTACCATGCCAAAATGGTTTCATTGCATAGTTCCTGCAACCTGGACAACTGCACACTATTACTGCAAACATTATTTTCCACCTTGATGCTCAATAGGGTTGAGATCTGTGTCCAGGACTGAGCAGGCCACTGAAGCAATGAAAGCTCATTCTCGTGTTCTTGGAAACAGTCATTGACAATATATGATTTGTGACATGTGCATTGTCATCCTGGAAGCGTCTGTCCCAGTGCAGATAAACTGCAGCCATGAAGGAAATAACTTAGTGAGCAATGATGCTTAGATAGACTGTGCCATTCAGATATTCTTCAGAGGGTGTGAAAGCCCCATTTGTGTGACAGGAAAACATTCTCCACACCATTACACTGCTACTACCTGCCTGTACCTTTGACACCAAACAGGATAGCTCTGTGGACTCATATTGCTTGTACCAAATTCTGATCTTTCCACCAGCACAATTCAAAAGAAACCTTGATTCGTCCAGTAGCTCTTTATTGTTTTTCACTGACATCATCGGCACCCAGCTGGGTCTTCACCTGTTGTAGCTCATTCAAGATAGAGTCCGATAAGTGATGTGTTCTGAGATGACATTCTGCGTACAGATGTTGAATTAAGATTTGACTGGTGGCGGCCCATCTGTTCACTATCATGATTCTCGCCATTCTTTGCCTTTTTGGTTTTTTTGCGCAATTGTCAGTAAAATCCTTAAAATTACTACTGAACTAGTAAACTTTATTTTGATATTCAAATTCAACTTATATGAATTGCTCACAAAAGAATATGTAGCCATTTTATAGTTTTGATTGTGTGGCTCTCAAAAGAGTATGAGAGTTCATGGGTAGCTGGTAAGCATCAAACTGCATGCCCCATACTTCCACTCCACAGGATCGTGCTGAGAGACAGGCCTGCCAGCTCGATGTTTGTTGCTGTCTCCCTGCGGTGGCTTTTTCATATGTGGCCATGTCATGGCTGAGAGAAAGGAGATCAGGGTGAAGCTCAGGGGCAATGTGTATGGTAATAATTTGTGTTAAGTCAACTGATGTAACTAAAAGCATCCAGTTGTGTTTAGCACTGAGTGCACACTAAGGGAATTTCAGCGCCCACACAAGGCGCCGCAATGCTTTGCCTTGGGTTAATTCCCCCGACTTCAAGATTGTCTAACTGACTCATGGCGGGTCGATAGTCGACTGCCAGACTGTGGAGACTGTGGGAAAAGGGTCCAGGGAGAGTGTGGAAAAGGGGACCGCAGTGGACATGGAATTGTTGATTTAGAGGTGAGGGTTTTGATCACTGCAAGCTCTGGGAGAGCTGTTAGGTTCAGCCAGCTGCTCTCAGGGTTTGCTCTCCAAGAGCTGCTGCAAATGGAGTGAGGACAGGGTGGGTTTCTCTCAAGCCACACCGGATGTGGAAAGAGGGACTTTAGTGAGCATGGTGCATTTATTTTACAGCAATATAATCCACCCTAAGCAAGTTCCTCACGTAAGGTGTGACTCCTGGATGGTGGCCCCTGTCTGTGTTTCTTTTATGCTGTGTATTGCACCAGGTCCAGGAACAAACGATATTTCATTCTGCTTGTACATCTGTACAAGAGCAAAATGGTAATAAATTCACCTTGAACCTTGAGTTTACTCCCACTCCAGCTATCAGGGGCTGTGTTGCTCTTTGTCCCTCCGCAATACATGCTTGTCGCTCAGTGAAAATAATGGCTCTGACCTCATATGGCACCAACAATCTGAGGAAATCAGGTCTGTGTCTCTCTTTTTGCAGCAAACTCTCATTTGCTACCTCGTGTTCATAAAAAAGGATCCTGTTTATTGTGTCTCTGTATGTGTGAAATATAGCTTGAAGGAAAGTGTTGCTATTCAAATATTTTCACAATAAATCTATATTTTAATAATATTTATACAAGTGGATTATACAAGAAAGTATGACTGCTTTCAGTTTAGAGAAGGGCTACTCAGCACGAGCAACACAAATTCGGAAAGTTTAATTTTTATTCAATATGTCATTTCCAGAAATGTGTTGCTAAGCCTATTAAATATAAAAGATGAGTTTCCATGATTCTGATTACTCAGTGGAAAAGTGTGAACCGACTGAACCTAGTTAAAATAAGGAAACATACATACTGTATGCCATGGAATTCCCCATTTAGTAATGTTATCCTTCTTACTAAAAGCTATATTCCCAAAAGGGAAATGCCTAGCCATTATGAAAATGCAGCCATGTGTAAGTACAGCTCAGAAAATCTGGAAATATTACGGTAAATGTATCCAATACATGCATTTCTTGATATTAAAAAGATTTTCAACCCTAACCTTCCTTATTCAGGTTTCCATTTTTCAACTTATCCAGTCTGCAATTAATAATTCCACTAATCAGTCCAGCTTTTCTTCTGCCCAGTCTGCAGCTTCTGCTCCAGTGTCATATTCAGTTTGGCACAAGAAGCTGTGAGATAGACTCAGACGTACTACCTTGTGGGAACAGTATATCCAAGCTCTCAGCTGCAGCCTAGCGCTGTGCAGTTTTGCTAATGTACTCGGGTTTGTGTAATTTCATTTTCTAATTATTTATCAGCTTAAATGTGACACATCTTTCGCCTTTCTTATGCCAGCTGACACACAGTATCTCGAAAGTTTACTTTATGAAATCATTTTCCACTAATTCGTTCATGAATTTCTTTGCATAGTTATCCAATACCCTATAGAGCCAGTAAACCTCAAACAATACCACAGTGAAAAAATTTGTGTATTTATAATTTAGAGAGGAAAAGGGAATTAAAATAAAATATTATGCTAAATAAAAAAAAATATGAAGAGTAAAAACAAAATTCATTTTTCTTACCTGAAATGTGGAAGAATGGTAAGGAAGTTTTTTGTATACAGGCCTATGTAGACATTTTGAGTGATTTTCAGGTGCACTTGAGATGGGGGTTAAAAAATCCCTCATATGAATAAGGGACTAATGTTCTAAATGCTCTCTTCCTGAGGAGATCTGGTATATGATTCAGTGAATCTAGTGCCAGCATTAGATGGTTTCAGGCTGGAATTCATTCATTTTGGCCCTAATTCTGCCCTGTATTAATGGCAACAAATAACAACATTATTACAGAGAAGGGCAATCCTCGTTCTTGGACTACAAAATTCAAGTACCCCAGTTCCTTACAATAACAGCCCATTACATTTTATTCTTTTACAATTTTATATTGTTTTCATTTCTTCACTTTTGCATGAATCTGTTAAATGCTTGTTTCTATTACTACTTATAATAGAAAACAAAACACAATGCATGGTACCAAATAAAAAAATTAAGATTTCACAGATTTCTGAGTCTAAACTGGAAATTATTAATAATGATACAATAATTATTGTATCAGTCCCCCTAGCCCTGTCTCCTACCACATTGCCCAGAATCCATTTAGTTGCATTTCTGTATAAGTGGGTGGAACAACCAATCAAATATAAATACACAACCCAGAGTTACCAAACTATGTACCCAAGAGGACTATTTACACGGGTTTGACAGCACTGTTAGAATGCTCCCTCTAAAGGTGAACTGTCTCAAGCGACTCAAAGACTTCCTGTAACTGTAAAGTCCCTAAGGTGCACAGGTGGCCAAGGCTCCCTCTCAGGTCGGTCGTTGGGGCACGCCCTTGTAGGGCTCGGGGAGTTTGCAGCAGATGGCTGTCCTGCAGGCTGGCAAGGCACGAGCTGATCCCTGTGTAGGACCACAGGGTGCCATCCACCCCCAGGCTGTACCAGTACACCATGTACAACAGCCTTTTAAGGATGATGAAGGGGCCAAACCAGCTGTTGTCCAGTTTGGGGCAGAGTCCACGTTTCTGCCAGGGGTTGCACATCCAAACAATATTGCCCGAGTTTACTGATATTACAGCACTGTAAGTTATAAGCTCTCTTCCACTGCCTCTGTCAGGTGCCATCTGGAAAAATTATGTGCCGACTCCGGGCACTGTCTCAATGGCTGCAGGGTCTTCAGTCGCACTTCTCCACTGACCTCCAGCTTGGGTGGACTACCAAAAGCTAAATCCATGGGGGTCCTGAGCTCACACTCAAAATTCAGCAGTGAAGGGGTGCACCCAGTGGACAGCAAAGTGGCATACCCACAGGACTAAGGGCAGGCGTCTGTCCCAGTTATGCTGGTGTTGAGAGGTGAGGATAGACACCTGCATGTTCAGCATCCTGTTGAACTCCTCCACCAGTGCATCACTCTGCAAGACTTCCCCAAGGCAGTCACACACCTCTTAAAGACTTGCACCTCAAAGTTCTTGTCCTGGTCACTGTGCAGCTCCTCTGATGCCCTGAAGCAGCTGAACATCTCTTCTACCAGATGTTCTGCTGTGGTAGTTGCGCCTTGGTCTGGCACTGCGTACACCTCCAGCCACTTGGTGAAATAGTCCACCAATACATAGTGGTTGCCATGATTGGGATGGGGAAATGGCCCCAAGATATCCACCTGCAGGTGCTCCATAGGGGCACTGGACTGGATCCTCTGCAAAGGAGTGCGGGACTAGTCACAGCAGTGCACAATCAGTTCCATATCCTGCCTGCAGCCTGCCCTGTGGAACCACTGACATAACCTGTGCAGGGTCTTTGCCATTCCAAAGTGCCCAACTCCAACTGGATCATGCACACCCTGTAGCGCCTCCTTCCTCAAACTATGAGGGATGAGCAGCTACCACAGAACCTGGCTGCGCATGGGCCTCCCATTGCCAGTGCAGGAGCCTCTTCACTATTGGTCTGTGTGGAGTGACTGCAGATCATGGGGGTTGTCTCCCTGAGCACAGGAAGCCCAGCACCACAGTCAGCTCTGGGTTAGCCTCTTGGGCCTGGAGAAACCAATCAACTTCCCCTACCTGCAACTTGGTATCTGTCGTATTCACTCTGAAGGCTGCACAGGACTGCACTACAGCTCCAGCTTGCCCCTCCAGCTGTTCACAATGCCTGCAGGGATCAGTGCTGCAGGAGTGACAAGACAGTGCGTCTGCATTAGCATGCCGGTGACTTGGGCGGTATTGGATCTTAAAATTGTACTTTTGCAGGGCCTTGATCCACCATGCTGTTTGCCTCTCAGGCTGCACAAAGCTGGTCCACGCATGGTCCATCTGTAGGCAGAACCATGTACCAAAGAGGTAGGGACAGAAGTGTTTAATCCCAGCCACAACCTCTAAAATCTCACAGTATATCATGCAATAATTCCTCTCAGCATGGCCTAGCCTGCAGCTGTAATAGGTGACTACTCTCTCCCCTTTTTCTCCAGCCTATGACAGCACAGCCCCGATGCCTCTGTCACTGGCATTAGTGTCCAAGATGAACGGTTTCTCCAGGGCTGGAAGAGCTAGAACAGGGGCTGCAGTCAGGATCTCCCTCAGCTGTTGAAAGGCACACGCAGGCGTTTATTCAAACAGTGTCCCCTTTGTTATGAGATGGTGCAGTAGAAGTAATAAGACACAAGCCTCAGGAAGCTCTGGGGCTCAGATGTGTCACATGGCATGGGCTAACGTTATATGAGCTTCGCCTTATCCGGGTCCATGGAGATGGCCTCTGGGTCCACCAGATGACCAAGGAACTTTACCTAGTGCTGAAGGAGGCTGCACTTCATGGAGTGAAGCTTGAGGCCAGCTTTCTGGCAGCAAACACTTCCTGCAGGTTGGTGAGGGCTGACTCCAATGTGGCAACATGGGTCTGCAGGTCGTCCAGATACACCAGGTGCAGAGCACATCCACCTGGACTATCTCCATCAGGTGCTCAAATGTGGTGGGTGCATTACACAGCCCGAAAGGCATGACTGTGAACTGCCACAGGCCTCGCCCTAGGGTGAACTCTGTTTTCTCGCATGCCGCTGGCACCAGTGCAATCTGTCAGTAGTCACTCCACAGGTCCAAGGAGCTGAACCACTGTGACCTAGCAACACAGTCCAAGGCATCATTGATGGGGCAGTGGGAGCGAGTCCTGTTTTGTCACTATGTTCAGGTAGCGATAGTCCACACAGAAACGCCAGCTGCCATACTTTTTCTGGACTAGGACAGCAGTTGCAGACTAAGGACTACTTGATGGCTTCATGCTTCCTGCAGCAGCAATCTCTTTCACCTTTTCCTCTGCAATCTGTTGCTTCACCAGGTGAAGGTGGTGTGTTTGTATGCAGATGGTGGTGGGGGTTCCTGCGCTGATGCGGTGCTGGACCAGGTCCACCCCGGCCCAGTCCTTATGTTGGGTCACAAACATGTCAGCAAAGTCTTCTAGGAGCACTTTTAGCTGTTCCTGGTCTCAGTCCTCTAGCTCTGCCCCACTGAGCTGCCACAGCATGCACACCACCTCTCATGTCTCTGCGGAGAGTTCGTAGTTGTGGGGGGCCTTGACTGTGCAGATTGTGGTACGCTTCCTCACAGATGTATGCACTTTCTGCTGCCACAGTCTGTACTGTTTTTGCCACACCCCTCTGTTGCTCAAGCCCAGGACTTCCTTCCTGCCCCTGACATGAAGGAGGGCAGTGAGGCTGGCAGGGGTGACCAGTTACATGTGTTGCTGGAGGCGCTTGGTGTGAATGCACGGAGAAATCGTTGGACAGTTGCTGGCAATTCTGGGTGTGCACAGTACATCAAGAGCTGGATATCAGCAGCCAGTGCACCAAGGTGCTGTCCTTTGCCGTGTTGCCTGGCTTTCAGCTGCCACCAAAAGTGGTACGGTGTCTCACGGCATTCAAAATGGCACTTCAGGAAATGTGGTAGGGAAGGCCACACTGTAAGATGAGGCTAAGGGGAGTGCTATGGCCTCTGTGGGGTCATGCTCATATAGGTAGTCTAGGGGTGTTGTTCCTCTTTGTACCTTGTTCTTTGTTGTAACCATTATTACAAGTATATAGCTGTAAACTCTCGAGACATGCGTAAGATGTGCTTTAACAGTCAAACACTCATTGTCATGGTTTTGTGACTGTCTGTGGCACAGGACTAAATACCAGTACAGTCCAAGATTGTTATTTCACACATCCACCTTCAAGTGCAGATAAGAGTTGGGGCTTTAACAGGAAGGTGTTTTTATAATAGAGAGGATACTTTAAAAATTATTTTCATCTCTTAAAAAGAATTATTTTGGACATAGAATTTGAAGCAATTTTACTGTACATTTGAGGAAACGGGACAGTGAAACAATTGCCTTCATGTGACTGTATCTTTCCACATACAGTACTGTGCAAAAGTCTTAGGCACCTGTGGGAAAAATGCTATAAAGCGAGGATGGTTCCAAAAATAATGCCATAAATCCTTATTAATCAATAAACCTTCTAAAAAATGCAATACACAAAAAAACTCAATCAAATCAATATTTGGTGGGACCACCCTTTGCCTTTAAAACCGCATCAATTCTCTTATGCAAACTTGCATGCAGTTTAAGGCAGAGGTTGGTAGGTTCTTCCAAACATTTTGAGGAACTGGCCACAGTTCTGCAGACTTTGACTGTCTCTGCATGTCCTCCCAGACTGACTTGATCATGTTGAGATCAGGGCTCTGTGGGGACCATACCATCTGTTGCAGGATTCCTTCTTTTTGCTCAACATAGTTGTGTATGACTGAGATTGGGTGTTTGAGGTCATTCTTAGGCTGCACAATGAATTTGGGACCAATGAGAAACCTCCCTGATGGTAGATAAGAATCTACCTGTACTTTTCAACAGACATTGAAGTTGCATGCCTAAGACTTTTGCACAGTACTGTACTTATAACACATTTTGAAGTGTCTTGTTACTTTCACTAAAAACATTACTTCCAGTGAACTTTTTGTCATATTTTAGTTGCCTGGTGTTTATTAAGTGTTTCACCATGACATTGAGACAGTTTGTTATTCTGTACATGTCTATTTATAACATGTAACTTGTTTGAGTCTGATTTTAGGGCTTCCGGTATTCAGTGATGTCTGCGGAGTCAGCTGCAAATGAAACAGGATGTGTCTGCTTGTGATCTGTGTTGTATTCCTCTGTTGGGTGGAAGTTGGTTCTGGTCCCAGTCCATTCTAAATTGTGGTGGGACGCTCACTGAGCATCCATTTGCTAATAGACAGAAAAGAGTGAATTTGTTTATGCTGGAAACATCCAGCCAGAACTTTAAGATGGAGATCAGGCTGAACATGAAAGGAGACCAAGTCAACTTGGTATGCAGCACAGAATTATACATTTCCTTTTTGAAAGGGAGACTATTGAAATGAGGACTTATAATAACTTGCATGAAAAAAGTTGACCTTTTTCTCTCAGGAATTAAGTATAAATTGGAGCATATACATCCTTTAGCTTATATTGCTCTAACCTGTTCTATGTATATAGAAAATTTACTTTAGTAGGAAACTAAAGTCCTCCATTGACCAAAGAAAGAAACAGTATGTTAAGCAAAGGACATGGATCCAATTTGAAGGTTGTAGTACCTATACCATGTCACTTTAATTTAATTTAATTTTACATTGGATAAACTGGGAATGGGTTAAAATGAAATATCTTTAAATATAACATTCTTAAATACTTAATTTGTTCTTATTGGGACCTACACTTTAATCAAAAATATTATTAAAAGGGTACAACACAGCTGTTCATTTACAAGTCAAATATCTTCATATCTTTTTTCTCATATTAAAGCTCCAACCATTCATCCTCAAGAATCTGCAGGCAGTCTGTGAGAATCAGAAGTTAAACTGCAATTGCATTTGTAAAATGGTGCTGCACAGAATGTTCAGACCTTGTGACCAGGTCACAAATAGAGAATTGCAGAAAGATTTGGAGAAGACTTTAGTGATGTTTAGGACAGCTACCTAAGTGATCATAAAGAGAGCCTGTAAAGCTGCTGAATGATGTGTGGACTTAAATCCTCCACCGCAACAACAGGGATTGTGTCTTAAGTATTGTTTTCAGTACAGACATCATGTAAAATTGCTGCTTTATGGGACCGGGTACCACAGTAGATAGAAGAAATGTTTTTGGCCAAGATGTTGCCAGCTCACTTCTAGCTCACTTCTCGGCAGGAGATCTGAGTTGTACCCCCAAGTGCTTAAAGTTCTTAATCTAAGTGACTCTACAAAAATCCCTGCCTTTATTAATTGGTAAACTGCCATAAGTTCTTTGCAGTCAGCAAAGCTATTTTAAAAATGACTCAAACTCAGCTTTATTCATGGTAAAGCCTAACGGTTATGCTTCTTTAGATAACAGCATTAGCTTAGCTATAAAGCAACGGTGATGGATGACAATGTCATTCAATCCTGGTGGCATTGCTAGTTTTAATAAAATAAGACAGAGGTAAAATTTAGTTCTTTAACTTGAGTAAAATTTCTCTCTGTCTCTTAAGTCGCATGGCAATGCAGTGAGTAACACTGGTGCCTTAGAGTGCCTGAGCTGTATGTTTGAACATAGGTTCAAGTCCAGGCCTGCTTATGAGTCTATTTGAATGTTTTCCCCATGCTGACATGAGTTTCTTTGCCAGGCCGAACATGTACATAGCAGAAAGCAATGTAAAATAATTCCTGTCCAGGTCCTTACTGACAAAATCACAAAAGTTCAATAACAACATCATGAGTTGAATTAGACCTAACAGCAGTTACTCTATGGCTAGTGCCACCTAATGTGACTCTACTATCAGAAGTTTACTTCAATATGCCGATATAGATGGGATGTTCTGCGCTGAGTTTACATATGCATGGTGTGTCCCACTTTGCACAAGGCCACCTACCACAGGAGAACATATAAATGTGGACAATCAAACCACATTTTCTCCCCTGAAGCTGGGTATTTCCCTTCTACTGGTACCAATCCATTAACATCATCCATTGCATCACTGGAACTTAGCCTGCCACACACTCTTGTACAGTGATGTGGGCAGTACATAGAATCCTTAACACACTTATATACAGAAGCAGATCTAACTGCAGCCACAAACTAAATGTTGTTTGATTGCAGGATGGTTCCAGCTCTGAATACTTAATAGATGGTATTATGACAACAGGAAACCAGTTTAAAATGTGCCATTATGTACAAAATAAACTTTTTTTCATTTTTGGCACATGTGGTAATAAATTTAGTTTGAGTTCTTGGTACAGTATTTTTGTGGCAAAATTATTAGTTGTTGTTGTTGTAATATACAAATTTAATGGCTGGTAATGTTATATACTATAAAATGGCATATTTGTGTTGCTGCAATTTTCTTGTTCATTGCCCGCAAAACCAAAAGTGTCCGATATAATGGTCTGTATGTGTTTAATTCACCCGAACTAAGCTATTCATAAACGGTAACATAATATGAGTAATAACTGCACATATTCCAGCTCAGACATTTATTTTCCAAATTACCTTTGAAATCTGTAGTCACAGTGAAACCACAAGCTCCTCTCAACGCTGTGATGTTAAAGTCATAGGGAGAACTGTAAACATCTTAGTTGCTATGCAGACTCTTAGTTGCTAAACAGACAGTAAAAAATGTCCAAAACCCTGGAAGTTTTGGATACTGAGCAGAGAAACACTGAAGGATAGTCTTTCAGAATTTAATATATAGCTTGTTTATGTCTAACTAATACTCAGAGACAAGTAAGTAAAAGTTATCATCGTTGTCGTTCATCACCACCACCATCATCATCATCATCATCATCATCATTTATTTAGCTAATTCTAAATAAAGTCAGCCAGCAATATATATCATGAATAATTATTACAGCAAAGTTTTTAATAGCTATTTATGATATATATCTCTGCCACAGATAGTTAATTAACCTCAATATTGGTTAATACTGGTTAAATTCCCTTTACACATTACACACCAAATTAATTACCAAAAGGCATCAGAACACAAGGATGAAGCCACTGGACAGCAATATTCTCCCATTAATCCTTTATCCTTAACCACTTGTGCTGGTCAGGGTTGCAGCAGTGCACAGCCTATCACTGGGCACTGAGCTAAGAGACTATACCTTGGACAGAATGCCAGTCCATTGCAGGTTAACAAATACACATCCATTACACAATCAAAAAATCCACTTGCTATTAGAAAAAAAATAACTTGGTTGTTTGCATATTTGTCAAAATAACACTTAAAAAATAAGCTGACCTTGCTACAAAAGCCACACTGGAACAAAGGAGTATGCAGTAATATCCTTGGGTGATTGTACAGTCCTGTGAATATGCAGAGGAAACTGACACAACAATAACAAAGTCACACTACGTTTGGCCCACATGAGAACGCTAATAATAACATCCAGTGCCCGCCTCAGCACCAAAATGTGTCTGCCAGAGGTTTTGGAAATTTCGATCCACACATCTGCCTGTTTTTGGCCCCATTCTCAGAGGAAGCAAATGGGGTTTGCATCTTCTTGCTGCTTCTTGGGCAGAAACGCCCCCCCCCCCACAACTGGCTAAATTTGACCCAGACCTTCCTGTCTTGGTCCAGATTCCCTCCTTCCTCTACTAGTCCACAGTAAAGGAAGATTTTTTGCAGCATGTTTTTGCGTCTAGACTGTGCGGAAAGTGACAGGGTAAGATATCCTGTAAGCTCATCCAAGTTCAACAGGGCATTGAAAGGTTCTAGTTTGGTCTCACAGCCAGTACCACCACCCCCCACCCCCCACCCCCCCCCCCCCCCCCCCCCCCCCCCCCCCCCCCCCCCCCCCCCCCCCCCCCCCCCCCCCCCCCCCCCCCCCCCCCCCCCCCCCCCCCCCCCCCCCCCCCCCCCCCCCCCCCCCCCCCCCCCCCCCCCCCCCCCCCCCCCCCCCCCCCCCCCCCCNAAATCAACAATGCGAGTTTGCTGAAAGTTAAAGCTATTATAATGAAGTATGGTGCTATACATAACCAAAATAGTTTGTGGTTTAAAGAAAAGAAAGCACATGATGACCATGTATTAAATGATTTTGGCACAGTGTGGTTTATGGTTAGAGGAAAGATGCAAAAGGCCAAGTTCCTCCCATGAACTCTCTTGACACCCATTTAAATGCGCAAATTCATTTTTTCCCCTCCCATTGTCACTTCCTCACCCCCCAATCTAAAAAAGCCATTGCTTCCGAACGAGGTTTTCCCAGATAGTTTCTTGATGCTCTTCTGTTTTTTTCCTGTATCAGTTGTTTGTGAGAACAAACCAAAAAATCCTCTTTTAGCAGAGGTATTGTGGCAAGAGGCCAAGTGCCCAAGACAGTGGGCAGTGTGAACCATAGATGACTGTGATGATTTTTCATTACTTTCTCACAGTGATCCAGCCATAAGCAGCAGTTTGCACCTGAAATGGAAGCAGGTCATTGCAGCCCTGAAGACCAACGAGACTCAAAAAACCCCAAGATGAGGTTCTGAATCTGTTATCACAAAAGTTTTAACACAGGGAATCACGTCAAACTTCCATCTCCACCACTGCAATGTGTTGTCTTCAAAAGTGTTTTATTTTTTTTAAACCCTAGGTTTTACTGACATCCACCTCAATCAGGCAACCAAGAGGACCCTGCAGAATTTAAATTCATTTAAATGCAAAAGCAAGTATTTCAACGTGTCTTCATAAAAATAAAATGGAATGTCGACATATAAAAATAATATTAGAAGAAAATCATTCCCGTTTACTCGCATTCTCACCTTGTCTTGTAACCCTTGTGCAATTCATTTTCGTAGCTTAAAAAAGAGTTTTTTCGAGTTCAGTTAATATTTTAAATGTAACATTGTTTGTTAGATTTATCCATGGTTTCACGTTACTCTGTCAGAACAAATAAGATCGATACTATAGATAAGAATTTTATGAAAACTGAAGTTTACAATCCTAGTTTGACAGCTTGAGCAAACATTCAGTGGAACTCATTTTCATAGTTTACAGGTAGGTTCATAAGCCGGCTTACCTTAGAGCGTTTAAGGTATTCAGTATGTGACTTTATAACCTGGTTTACATTCGATTCACATCAAACATCAGAGGCGCAGACAACGGATTGGCGACGTCACTGAACTCTGATTGGCTCTTTTGTCATCAAGAGGACACCACGTGACTACCCTCCTCCTATTTATGTGACCAGCGTGCCGTGTGGCACCGTCCTCCGCGCACAGTACTAGCGCAGCGGAGCGCATGGCAGCAGAGCGCCGCGGTTACCTGGGAAACCCGGCTGAGATGGAGGAAGGTCAGCCTCGCTTCCACCCGGTCCACAGCGCCGAACCCGCGTGCAGACCACTCATTTTCGGAACCTTAGTCATTATGGGACTGCTTCAAGTGGCGTCCAGCGTGGCGATCCTCTTACACTTAACAGGTTACCTAAATGAGGTAGGCAATTTTAATATAATTACACTCTTCTATTTACTGTATACATATTTTAAATGCTTAAATGTTCAGCCAATGTATATGTTTAGTTTTAGAACTTTAGTTAACTTTTCAGTTGCCTAAAATAAGGAGTCAGATAAAACTTTCAAATAACTTTTACCTAATTTTGCGACCTCGGACTTCTATATTTTCTCTTCTTTTAGCTCTTAGTGGGAATATTTATGCTTACTTTCATAATTTCATTTTTCTTTTTTCATTATAAGCGCTAGATTGAAGCTATGTAAAGGTTTCATTTTCCGGGTCTCTATTGCATGCCCTACTTTTACTTCTAAAATATGATAGGAAGCCATCGCTTCCTTTAATAATTTCACTTTTTGTCAGTGACCTAATGCAAGCACTAAATTGAAAGTGTATGTTTTGAGTGTCTTGCACTGCTTTCTCTAGAACGTGTATGAGCTTGTATGTGCGAAACAGGATCATGTTGTACTATTATTGCTAGAACGTGCTGCTCAGATGAAGACATGCTTTTGCCAGGGCTGAATGTGCAGAGATCTATAGTGTTAGCTGAGCACCCGGAGATGAGTGCGGATGCTCTGTGGCTTCGCCTCCTCCTCCTCGCTGATGCTACTGCTGCTACTGCCAGGCGGCACAGTGACAAGATGTGCTTTCAAGGAATGCTTCCTAACAGGAGACCTTAGAAGTTAAACCTTTGTGTTAATCTTTTGCTCTTTCTGCATTATTCTTTTGCCTGTTTTTTTTTCATATTCTTTTGGTGTTTCAACCAAATCTCTCTGCTTGTAAGTTGCTTAATCTTCAACACTGACTTCACTACATCCAACTTACTGTAGGATCTCCTTGGCTGAAAAGGAATGACTTGATTTACACTGCAAGTGTATGATTTATCTTGGGACCACATAATTGTCCACATAATGGAATGCAGAAAACTAATGAGAGAGTAAACCTTAGTTTTTAGTTAAGCAGTTGTTATTAATTTGAACTAAATTTTTCACCCTATATTTACAGTGTCCTTGTAATAATACGATAAAATTTTCAAAACCTCTTGTCATCTTGCTTTAGTTGCAAACTTTCTTTGTACAGTAAAGAAATGAGCAGTCATTAGCTATTGCATTTTAACACATTTCACAAAGATTCCTGGATGAAGTTGAATAAAATCTCAGTCTGTGTTCCAGTCACACTAATGCTAAAATACAGCAACATAATATACACACTATTACTCTTATTTTAAAGAACAAAAAAGTTTGATTCTTAAAAAGACAGTCTGTTTGCACATTTATCAGTATTTTTTCAGGTCTGACAGCCGTAAATAGTTTAGCGCGTATTTAGAGTACTCCAGGGCTCTTGATGTCGCATATACTTTTACAGCAAATTGCAACACCCTAGCCAAAATAACATAAAATCTCAACATATTTTCAAGCATCTCCTCTATAATTTTGAATCTTGTATCAGTGTCACCACTCTGGCACCAGCTATGAACTCAACTTCAGTCTTGTGATTTGTGCTTGACTTGTTTCATTTTGTTTAAGTAGTAAAATTTCTGTTTATTGCATTCCTTGCAGTGTTTTTAGGGATTGTCTGGAAAATGATTCGTCAAAATTTCCATGTTGAACAAAACATTTGTGCTGTAAATCAGTACTAGTAGTGAAGATTGCTGTCTTACCTTCTGTTAGTTTCTCACATGAGAATCTGGGAGGTGACCGAATTTAAATAATGTCTTCCAACTAAAACAAACTTTTTAGCTTGCCTTGGGACCCTCAATGGTGGCATTTGCTTGTAATCGATGCCAGCTCTCCTTGGGTTTGAGTAAAGCATGGAGTAAGGCTACTTTTTCCTTCCCCCCCCTTCTCTTTGTGGCTTTGGCATAAACAAAGTAGTGTGTGTTGTGAGCCTGCTAACTTCTGGCCTTTGTCCCAGTCAGCAGACGCTGGAAAAGCGGGAAATGGATCTCTGTTATGTTTGGCTGTACAGCACATTGTCTTCGGAAGCTAATGCGTGCAGAAATTGTCTTCACAAACCGAACATCACATTTAAAATGCCTACCTCTTAATAAACGTCTTCAGTGACTGCTTGGTTCCTGTGATTTAGATTTCAGTATGTTTTGTGTAGAGGGAAGAGGTCACAGATTGCTCCATGTGCAAGTATTTTGTGCTCTGTTATGACATACAGGGTGCTGTGCAGAGCCATAAGAGTATCTAGAAATCTAGTGAACCAGGTTTTATGCTTCTCCAGCAGTGCTTGTAGCTCTATTATGGGTTTCTATCATGTTTTATATCATGATGTACACTTAGTTAAATTCCAGCTGCTTGCGCACACACACTCATGCAAAGCTCATGTCCAAGGACGGAGACGTCAGCGCAGACAAATCCCGTGGTTTTGGTCGGACGTCAGTAATACATGTGTGTCTTGCATGGGACTGGGGTTTGCTGAAGATTCAGTTGCCCTGAACACAGCAGTTAAAAAAAAGTGCTCTATACTTTTTGCTTTTATTAATCTTCGTGTATTCAGAATTGTATGCCTTAATGCATTTCAGCAAAAGAAGCTGTATTTTGGCATTTCTTTATAGCTTCAATTTGTTATGTTTTCTTTCTAGGTAGGTTTTTCCTCAGGCCAGCAGAAGCCATTAGAGGTGAGTTGGTGATGTATACATTTTTCACTGAGAAAGTTCAATCACAGGACATAAGCGGTGACAATTTTTGGTTTTAAAACAATTACAAACTAATTGTTCTGACTGTTGGTCACACCCTGATATAAGCTCATTTGTTCATACACAAGTAGACAAATTACATGTTCCGCATCATTTAAAAAAAGTCTTCTAGCAGTAAACACTTAAAGGAAGTTGAAATAAGTATTTACTTAACAAGTATTTCAACTTACTGTGGTAAATCATACAAGTAATTGGTAAGAAAGTTACACAAGGAAATTAAACACCTTTTACTGGACTATCTTTGTGTAAGAGTCTGGTGTATCTCACTTTATAAGGAGGAATTTGGTTTGTCTGCCATTAGAATTTCAAGACTGCAGTTAAGAATCAATAATACATAACTGTCAATATCATACATTTTATTATTGATCTAAGTCTTGTATATAAATGTTACATTTTTAATGGTTTTTTTAATCATTGTCAGTGGACAATATGCAAAAAAATATTTCTGTAAAATGCAGTTTTATTTCACTTATGGAGCTGCCTAAAATAATCTGCCTCTATGGTATTTATTGACGTCACACACATCAGTGTGTGAGTAAACTGTGATTAAATAAACAAACTCAAATAAGCCATATATATATATATATAATTCTCAAAATTAGCAGTTTAAAGTTCATGACTTTTCTAGTCTGAACTTGACATTTTGTCCATGTTGTAATTTCAGATGATCTTGCAATATATTTGGGTAGCAAACTGGTTTTGGAAGGCATGATATACTAATTGTAGCCTGTCAAACATGCAACAAGATCCAAAACTTGCATAATATTGTTTTTTTTTTTTTTTTAAATAAAGATGAAACCTCAAGTATGAGGACTTTAAATATGCCAACTTTATTTAGACATCTGCAGGAATCTCTCCCATCAGTTCAACTCTACTGGGATTACTTGTGCTTTAGTGCTGTTTTCATGCAATATTATTAAATGTACAACAGCTCTTAATAAAACAAGGGGGTAATTTGCTATAAGCATTTTAAAGTTGTCATAACATCACTGTTTTTTGAAATTGGCAACATGAATTTTTTTTAATAACTTACACACTTTACACAGTAAACTGCCTTTGACTGTAAAGCAGTCTTAATTCCTTTATCCTTTATTCCTCAAATCACATTTCTAGGTGTAAAACATATCGTATTTTTAGTCAAATGCAACATATAAGAAAGGGGTGATACAAATGAACTTACACAAGGTGAGACATCTTCTATCATGTGCCGATGTTGTTTTGGACTTGGTGCTTGTGCACTTTACACAAAATACATAAGAACCTCTGCCATGCTCCAAAGAAGAGCAGGATTTTTCCATTGGTAGCCAGTTTGTGTTTATAAGTGTAATTTCTGTAATAAGATCTCATTTACATGTGGTTTTGAAATCTTTTTCTTGCATAATACAAATATATATTCAATACTGATGTTTGTAGGATGTGGAAATCGCACCAGTAATCGCTGATGCTCTCAAGGATAGCCGGAAAAAGGATAGACCAAGGTGCACAAAAATCCCAAGGGAAGTCCCGCCCACTGCTCACCTTCCCATCAGGGTCCCTATTGACTACGTCCAGAGTAAGTTCAACTGATGTGGCACAGGAATATTTGCTATGCTCAAAATTCATGGCCTCTGCTGTCAGCAGATCAACTTGAGCTTTACTCCAGTGCATTGACTTCTAGGCTTCTGTTGTGTAGGGTAGTTGGTTAAACTGTGTACACCACTTGACAAGCAGCTCCAGGTTTGTTGGTACAGTTGTGCTGAACCTGGTGGGAAGGTCATTTTTCAACCATTGATGCCCAATTGGAATGATGCATAAAACAACTTCTCACTAATTATCTTTCATCCATCCATCCATTATTCTTATCCATTTATCTTTGGTCAGGGTCATGTTGGTCTGCAAATATTTCCAGAATCTCTGTGTACAAGACTAGGAGACTATATGCTGGACAGGATGCCAGTTCATTGCAGGGCTGCATTTCATAAGTTTCAAATAAGCTAGATGTCACTCCAGTTACTTAATCAATGGTTGTACAATAGCATCTTTCCCAAGGCTTAAAACAACAACTTTCAGATAATTTGGCTGTATCCTAAACTACTGTGTTGCCTCCTAGATGTATTGACTTCTGTTCTGAAAGCTGGTTTCTATGTCTCCATTTTTATAGAAGGAGAAATTCAGCCAGTGATGATCTTGTGGAATGATGCCCAAGGACACCTGGAAAAACTTAAGTATCACAACGGACGGCTGTTGGTCCAGGAAGCAGGACTCTACTATGTTTATGCCAAGACATGTTTCCGGTATTACGATATGGAGGCAGAGTCTGTGAATGACTTCCTGCAGGATGGCAATGCACAACTAATCCAGTACATCTACCATGAGAGGCACACCCAGCGACCAGTGAAGGCCACGGTGCTGATGAAGAGCGGCAGCACCAAGCGATGGAGGAAGGTGGGATACAACATGTACTGTGAGCAACAGGGGGGCCTCTTCATATTGAAAGAGGGGGATGGTCTGTTTGTCAGTGTGTCCAATTCTTGGATGCTCGATCCAGAGCCCGAAGGGGGCTACTTTGGTGCCTTCAAGATCAGCAACTGACGTGACCAATCAAGTGGCTCAGTCAGATAAAGTGCTCACCCCAGGCACAGACTGGGCCCTGTAGCTTAGATCACAGTCCCTGTCTGGGCTGTGACATTCAACCTCTGATGGTTAAACAAATTCGCATCATTCTGCCAAGGAAGAGTGTTTTGGCTGTCCACCACAATGCGACTTTGTTAACCTGTTGGGAGCCTGAGAGTCACTCGGTGCCAGCAGTGAGGCTCTGCCAGCTGGTACCTAATAGTCTTGCATGACCACGTGTCACTTGCAGAGTGTGAAAAGAAGGTTGAATTGGCAGGGATGTGAATCAGAAGAGGGCTTCATAGTAGTGATGAAGTCAGTGTGGACAGCCAAGGCTGAAACAGAGCTGGAGGCAAGTAATATCTAGCTGGAAAAAAAGGGGCAAAACATTGGTTGAAAAGGTTTTTTTTCTTTTTGAAAATCTAGTTCTTTGCTGCCTTATGAACATTTTCAGAACAATCAAGCACCATGGAGCACTGAACAAGGATTATTTTTTTTAACTGTCTGAAAGATGAAATTTGTTACTCCTACATTTTGCAAAACCAATGTGTTTTATAGTATTTCCCTCAAATTATGACAATATACATCTTTAAGATAGCAACAATGGTTTTATAAGAACTGAAAATAGTACATTTATGATGGGGTTTTTCTTTGGAAATTTCAAAATTACAAATCTGCAGAAAGAAGTTTTGGGGCAGCAGCAACGTTTAGCTGTGATTAAGGGTCTGGACAGTTTTCTCTGTATGTCAGTGGTCTTTCACAGCATCTAAAAAACGTGTGATTCTAATATATTGCTTAATTATAGCCCTTCCACTTCATCTTTGTTTTTATCCAGCATTTTAAAGAAAAAAAAGTTTTTTAAAATTTAAACCATGAGACTAGTTTAGTTTAAGAAAACACCAGTGGGAACAATTATGCTAACATTTTCAACAAGGATGAAAGAAAGCAGAAAAGGTAAAGTAACAGAAAAATATCTTAAATCTTAATTATAGCCCATGTTAAACCAATAAAATATGCCTCTTGGATTGAAGTAAACAACTTAAATGTGTAAATTACTGAAAGGTGGTTGAACTTACTGGTCCCATCCAGATCTAATATTTTCAAGGTGAAGTTAGAGGACAAACAGAGGAATGGAGTCCAAGACTTTAAAATGATTGCTTTTGTTGGCTACAGATGTCTACAAAGGTCCACAGTGGGCCGTAGTGGATCACAGAGAGTGCAAACAGGAACTCGGCGGACAGTAGTGGGCCAAGGTGGTCATTACTTCTGTTCCGGCATTTTACGAGTGCACCAATGTGAGCATGTTTTAAACAGTGGAAAACCTGAATATAAACATTCCTTTGACATATTGGTGTTTTGTAATAAATGTGCAGTGCTTTCATAAATCAGACTATTGTGCAAAATCAGCCAAGAGGAGGGTAGCCTAAACAAAACTGGCAGATTCTGTTCTTGACACAGGTGCAAAAATTTCTACATTTTTTGTAGGCTTGTATGAAGGGGTCAAGTGATAAATCATTGGTTGCACCCCATTCTGTTTGATGTTTTCCCACACTGAGGTCTGAAAATAATTGGCTTTGCATGAGTTTCAAAATGCCAGTGGGGAAAAGTGGGGGAGGAACTTGGGACAGCTGGACTGTCTGCCAATATTGGTGAGAACAGACTATCTTGTCTAAGAAGTGGAATCAAACTGAGTTTGGTACATCTTAATTTAAAAAAGAAGAATAGTTCTTTTCTCATTTCCACTTTATGTAGAGAAATGAGAAAATGCACTAAATATATTTATTTATTTCCTTTAGAACTATGTCCCAGACACATTTGTAGAATGTACCATCTGTTGAAAACTGTTCTATGTGTACATTTAATAGTTTTCACCATATAAAAGAATGGGCTCTTAATATAACACAGGTGCTCCAGTATTTTATGTATATGACATGGAGTGGTCACTGAAAAAGTTATGTGTCAGTATATAATGTACAGATCCATAACA
Source organism: Arapaima gigas (assembly GCA_900497675.1). NCBI lineage: Eukaryota > Metazoa > Chordata > Actinopteri > Osteoglossiformes > Osteoglossidae > Arapaima > Arapaima gigas. The sequence goes on from UFQX01000115.1 coordinate 772,212, forward strand.
AATATGACAATTCTGTGTGCAAGAAACTTGCCAAAACAGAAAGTTGCCTTCATTTGGATGTGAAGTTTAAGTTATGTTTAAAAACTGCTTAAACACTTTTTACCATGTTATTTATACAAACCTGTTTTTACTGCCTGCATTATAAATAAATACATTTCTATATATCTTTGTTTTCTTTTGTTGTTTTGTTGTAAAGAAAACTAATCACTTATTTATGTGTAGTTTAAACATCCAGATAACCATAAAAAAAAAAACAGTGATAGCTTTTTGAATAGAAACACTTGAGTGTAATTGCAGGTTTGGAACATAGATTTTTCAGAGAATATGGAGGACCAAACAAATTCCTTTAAATGAAAACACATTTCTACAGTCATGACATAAAATGTGTTGTATTTATATTGCCTCTCCAGTGTGTTTGAGGTTCACAGAAACAAAACTCAGCATAAGTGCTGCTGATGATTTAAATCAAAATTCTTAACACACACACACACACACACACAAAACAATAGAAGTTAAAAAGTTACAAGGTTTCTATGTATATTAAACACAAGGGTAAGAGCATAATAGCATAATAGTGGAAATGTTTTCATCAGTTTAATAAAGAGAAAATTGGCTCAGATTTGCTTTGTCCACCCACCAGCTGATCTTAACTCAGTGCAGAAATCTAAACCATAGGGTGTTTTAAGAGACTGAGTGGAACCAGACTGAACCAGAAAAATAATGTGTCGAACGGGCTGGGTGGCTGCACAAAATATCTGACCAAATTTTTTAGCAGACACAGATTTAGTTGGACTTTACTGAAACTTTTTGAATAAATGGTGAATGGTCATTGGTTACCAAAGTGACAAATTCAATACTGTACATGGCTCCATTTGCTCCGCACATGGTTCTCGTTCACATCAGTTGTAGCTGGACCTCGCTTGGGTTCCAAGCGCTGCTAACACTAATTCCTCCTTTGAAAACACATCTGCTGCTTTGTGGTTTGTGAAGAGTAAGGAAGCACAATCCACACCTTAAAGTATCAAGATGGTTTCTGTTCAGCATCAAACCTATGGGAACAGTGTTCAAAAATTTTTCCTTTGTTTCATTTTAAAATTGCTTGTTGTGACTAAGCTTTTACCAGCTTATCATTAAAAAATCAAGTTGTCATCTGGATTTGTCATTACTGACATCAGCGTCATAATGCAGTGGTAAAACCAGTATGTCAAATGATAGAGTGCTGCTTGAAAAGCTATGGACCACCTTTTGGTTTTGCATTGTGAAGTACCTTGCTTTCACTGCCTCCACATATGCATTTCATAAGACTCTTTGGAAAGTCTGAGAGAAAAGAATTCTGTTGGGTTTTATTCTCCTGGCATGCTGGGGGGCTCATTAAAGTGTGCTGATTCGTTGCCAGGGTTGCACAATGTACATACTGCAGTTAAATTCACTGGGGAGATTCGTATATAAAAAAAGGTTTTCTGGCAGAGAAATAAATCTTTTTTCTGTATTCATTGCTCACATATGTAAACAAATCACATGCACAGGCAGTCAGCCAAAATTACCTGAAGCCTTTCACAACATGGGTACAACTCAGAAGCCATAAACATACCCTGAGACTAATTACTGGCAGCTGAATATTTTTTTAATCATTTATTTATTTGTTTAAATCCGCAATTTTGTTCTAAAACACTTCCTTTTTCACATAAGCTAAGGGTCTCAGCATCTTTCTTTGTCGAAATCAGGGGTAACATATCTTGCTATTGAAGGAGCAGCAGCAGTCCAGGTGCTAAGTATTTGCGCATTGGAGAGGTCTACAAATGACTAAGGCTGTGGAACAGAGTTTCCAACTCTTGGTCAAAACAATGCTTATGAGGTCAGCTTATGAGATCATCAAGGGTCAAAGGCCTGAAGTGTCATAATATACTGGACTGAAATTGGCTGCAGTACAACATGGCAGTCCTTTTTTAAACTCTATACTGTACGACAAATAATTCATTACGCCCTCGTTGTGTCTCCTTCAAGTGTCTCCACTATTCATCAACAAATGAGGGGTTCAAATGAACTAAAATAATGTTGTTGATGTAGTGCAGATGTGTTTTCTTTCAGCGAAACATGACTTTGCAGTGTGAGCGGACTTGCGGTGCCTTGTTTTATGTGACTTTGTGGTGAGAAGGAAATGGCTCCCAGGTTAGGTTTGTACAGCAGCTGTGTGCTTTGTTATGCACACTAAAGTTGCCTAGCAGCTCTCTTGCTCGCGCTTTCGTCCTTTGCTGACTAAGCTTTGCTGGGTGGCAAATTGAAGTCGGCTAGTTGCCTGCCCCAAACTCCCCTGGAGAAAACCAGGTTCTCTCATCTTTCCCACACTCAACTGAGCAGTTGTTCATGTACTATGCTGGCTGACCCCATCCTTTTACATTAAAATATACCTTTCCTCTTGATCTGCTGTGCTGCATACACACTGGAAAATATACTTTTTTCTTATACCCCTTCATTGTGAAATTTTGTGAAATTAATTTTTTTGCTTTGGTCTCGTAAACCAGGAATTCTGCAATGTTTCAGTGCCAAGAAAAACCTGTCAATAAACCAAAAGCTTTTAAGTTTTCAACAGCCGGAGAGATTGCCAAATTGAAGCGGTCAGACTATTTGGCTTGAGCTCCTAAGCAAAATTGTATAGTTATAAGACAGAAATAGCATTTTAGCCAACTTAAAAATGCTACATTTTGCAAATGCGTACATGCTTAAATGGATTTGCTGTAATAGGTCAGAACAAAGATTTAAGAAACCTATAAAGACATATTTTTATTTGTTTAGCTGTATAATGATTTGTACTTGTTACTAAAATAAGTAAGTTAAATGCAAGTGAATTAAACCCAAAGTACAGTGCAAAATTTATCACATTTCCAGACAACTTTGTCTGGAAATTAATTGTAATTGTAGTAATTTATAATTATTATTGCTATTCTTTAGAAAATAGTATTCTAGAGCAGTCTGAAATAACAAAGATGCAAAGGAATATGTAAAAAGAGAGAAGCACATCAGCTTCTGTACAATGAGTTCTGCTTTAGCATATTCTGTAGGCACAGATAAACCCGTGCAAGGGCTACAGCAACCTTGCAGATTCATTTTTTATTTCTCTAAGCTGTCAGTGATTTAAAAAAAAAATGACCTGATGGTGAGACTTGGCAGTGGGAAAGCTGCTTAAACTTAAGAAAATAGGACCATCATTACTGATTGAATGTTAATGTTATGGTTTAGACTTTGGAATAGAAGGTGCTCAATCACCTTTATTGTTAATACAGAAGAAGACCACAATGAAAACATTTGCTTTTTAACATGTTATTTTTAGTCAGGATTACAAGATTACAATCCCTATCCTTACCTCTCATGCTTAGATTGTAATTCAAGACCAAAAATGCCAGAAATTCTGCCTCTCTTGTGCCAAAGTACAAACGCCTACCGACAGTTTGTCAAATTCCAAGGATCTGTTTAGTCATTAAAGTTGCTACACGAAAGAGCACACTTTGTTATTGTCTCTGAAATTCAAAACTGTTCAATTTAAACTGTTTAAAATTGAGGAGATAGTGGAGATATTTTTAAGTGCAAAATAGAAGCTACTGCCTGTCCCATCCTTGAAATCAAAGAGAGGCTATCAAACGTATGACATGTTTGCAAAGTATACAATTCATCTGAAAGCAGCCTAGAATGAGTACTTCTGCAGAACAGGCAAAAATATTAGCAATACTAATGTTCCTTTCCTTTATATGAAAAAGCCAAGCATGGTCATGTGAAAGGAGAAAGTTGTTGACCTCAAACCAAACCAGAGTGCTCAACAGCTTCAGCACCATGGACAGCGCAATGCAAACTGGTGCAACATGGTGCATCATGGTTGAAGACTCTCTTGTCCTGCATTCTTCTTTTTGCTGCTGACCCCAATGTTGTCTGAGAGGTGCCTGCCTCAGCATGCTTGTTGCTTCTGAGGCGCATAGGATCAGGGACCTTGATCTTTCACTTTCTATAAGATTTGAATCCCTTTGTTTTTCTGAGCAGTTATTCCATCATATTTCATGAACAGCAACAAATACATGCAGTATGTCACAGTCCCATATAATTGTACTGTGTGTAGAAACAGGTGTAAGAATAGGAATAGGCATATTCTGATCTATACATTTCTCAACATTCAGAGAAATATCTTTTCTCTTTTATTTTCATTGTTAAAAAATGTTTTCCAAAACTTGTTTATACATATTAAGAAAATAATTGCAATTATATATTAGCAATACAACATTATTTATTTATATATAGGGTACTCTCAACCCAAGAGATTTGTACAGCTCCAAGTGACGTATTACTTATTTATGTATGCATTACACATGTAAAGTCTTTTGGCCTTGATGATCATTTTCTACATACATAAACGTAAAGTTTGAGCTAATGGGACTTTTTTGACTACTCTATAGTTACTCTATACTCTATTGCCGTGTAGGCGTTGATGGATAAAAATTGCCTGCAGACATATAAACAAAGTAAAATAGCCCCCCCCTTTTACCTTTTGTATGATGAATGGTGTGACAATGCAAACAAAAAACAGTGGGTTGCACTGTACTGTTTTTGGCTCCAGCAGGCAAAGATGTGTGGAGGAAAACGGAACAACTGAAAGAAATGTAAAAAACAGGAAGTGTTGTGGTTGGTAGGAGCTGTCCTGGGAATACCCGCTTGAGTCACAGGGACACAGAGCTCATCCGGCTGTTATCCCAGCATCTCCATCTGAGGCGCCTCCTGTCTTCACTAAATACAAACCCCAAACATAAACTGGCACATGGTTCACACACAGCTGACTGAAACCTTCATTAATTCATTACCTTTCAAGGTACATACATAGATATCCTAAGTGCTTAGCCATAATAATCATCAGAAATAATGCTCTGAACAGAAAATAAACATTTATTTCTTGTTATAGTCTTATGTTGGGCCACATAATGAGGCATCAGGTTAAAAGTTAGTGGTTTTTCTGGCTGCTCCTGCATTAGAACATATATAATTCTAAATCAATAATTTTTTTTAATATTTTGTTTTTATTATTTTTTATAGAGCATATTGGTAGCTTCAGCTGGGAAGACAGTCATAAAATGGTGCGGTAACATTTCCTTGTTCCTTGTAATATTTCCAATGTCCTTGTTATACATTTCTTATTTTCTTTTGTTACAACTGGCGAAAAGACCTGAGACTCTAAGCCCCCTGCCCCCCACACACAAACACATACACGTACACACACAACATTTTATTCTCATTACTTCCATGGCATCACACTCATTACAAAAACTCTAGTTTGCAAAACCTGTGACAAATTAACAAGAATAAAGTTCTGGATACTCGTGTGAGTAATGTTTCCCTTTAAACAGAGGCTTAGAGAACTTTAGACCACCTTCTGGGCTGGAAAATTGCAAAAATAAGTAAAGCAGTTTGCTTAAGTCTTCAAAATTGGACTTCCCATCCCCTCTGACTTCAGCACAAAGAAATAAATCCATGTCAGATCAACACATATCTGTAAGGACATCATGGCAAAAGACAAAAGGAAACGTGACTCATTACAACAAAATAATGGTGTATTCATGTTACTTGAAATCTGTACCTACAGTAGAAAAATCCAGTAAGAAACTGTCCCATGGTTAATTCTTGTTTATGGTCTTTCAACATCTCCAGCTCTCAAGGGATAATACTTTGACTCATGGAAATATGTAGTGATCCAAACTGGTCACTATGAGCACCCAGGAAACAGCCCTGGTTTCAGCAGTCCATCATGGTCGCATTGACATTTCAGCCTGGTTTTGAGGCTTCAGTTCAGCCTATGATTTAAGTGTCCTCTTATTTAAATATTTGCCCATGGTCTAATTTCCTCCCACAGCATTTCAGAACACACCACTGCTTGCTGGCTGACTCAAGTCTTTGTCTGTCTGGAGGGGGTGGGAAGGGTTCATGAAATGAAAACATCTCTGGAGAAGTCAGAATGAAATGGGGAGCCATCATATTCACCTACAACATGAGGATTAGAGCACATGGCCAGAAATCCCTGTCTTTGCTCCAGGGGTTTAAACTAAATGAAAAGTGTCAGGCACAAATATAATCGTGAAAGAAATCTGAATGCCAACATAGGCATAGTGTAAGGTACTCCATAAACATGGATGCTGAACAGCAGAGCTGTGTATTTACATAACATGGAATAACATTCCATGTTAAACTCAGTACAATGCATTCATAACATTGTTTTCCCAGACATCTTGTTGTGTAATGTGACACTAAATCTGTGTTGCTGTGGTGTATCCTTAGCCACAAGCTTTAATCTCTGTGTTTTACATAGAAGCACAAAGCAATCATTCATTGCGTGTACCTTGCATACAATAGAGAAAGGTCCTTGCAACTCTCCACCAGGCATTCTAGTCAAAACAAATTTGCTTGTCATAACCTTACAGCATAAGGCAAGCAGGACCCAGCCAACATGAACAGTTAGAGTTTAAGCTGTTACAGTTAGAGAGCATGGCTTTGTGGGTACAAACTCCTTGCCAGCCAATCTTAGGCTCTCCCTAGTTTTTCTCTGCATGTGGAGCCCCACTGGTTTCTGAGACATCTGAAGACACCATATCTTGAATAGGTGGGACTAGGACAGGCTAATTCTATATATGCCAAAGGCCAGGATGCCATCCTGTTCAGGCAACAGCAACAAAAGTAAACACAGCAGCAGGGCAGCCCTGTGTCTGCTTGTTGTCGTTTGGAATGGGCAAGAGGGCATTAGGTTTGAAAAGACAACTGAATCCCTGGACCATATTCAACAGCACTGACCTTTGCTTATTACTATTTTTATATGTTTTTATCAGTTTGGAATATCATATTTGCAAGTAGGCTGTACGTTACATGTATTTTATACTGGCAAAAAACAAATGGCTGCCATGTAGTATATATGATACTGTGCAGTGACAATATATTTTAAGATCTATTTCATATTTTACAACCATGTGTCAAAAGCAGGGTCATGGTGGTTCACAGCCTACCCTAGACACAAAATGAGGCAGGGTATACCATAGATAGAACACAAGTCCATGACAACACACTCTTACAGCCATCCACACATTACAGGCAATTTAGACTTTTTATACTATTTCATAATCAACATGTCACTGTGGAAAGATCATTAGTGTGGCCCAAAAGTGATTTTAAACCACTGTTGAATAATAGTTTGTAAAATTTATATAATAAGTTATTGAGTAGTTGCTATTACATATAGTACATGCTGTGAACAAAAACCAGCTAACCAACTTAAAATGTAATCTTTGTGGATTTTTGAATTTGGCTCACTGTTCAATGAGCTGGCAAAACATTTTCCATATATTGTACAGTACTGTGCAAAAGTCTTAGGCATACAACTTCAATGTCTGTTGAGAAGTACAGGTAGATTCTTATCTACCATCAGGGAGGTTTCTCATTGGTCCCAAATTCATTCTGCAGCCTGAGAATGACCTCAAACACCCAATCTCAGTCATACACAACTATCTTCAGCAAAAAGAAGGAATCCTGCAACAGATGGTATGGTCCTCACAGAGCCCTGATCTCAACATGATTGAGTCAGTCTGGGAGGACATGCAGAGACAGTCAAAGTCTGCAGAAGAACTGTGGCCAGTTCCTCAAAATGTTTGGAAGAACCTACCAACTTCTACCTTAAACTGCATGCAAGTTTGCATAAGAGAATTGATGCTATTTTAAAGGCAAAGGGTGGTCCCACCAAATATTGATTTGATTGAGTTTTTTTTGTCTACTGCACTTTTTAGAAGGTTTATTGATTAATAAGGATTTATGGCTTTATTTTTGGAACCATCCTCGCTTAATAGCATTTTTCCCACAGGTGCTTAAGACTTTTGAACAGTACTGTACATGGTTTTGAATTGAAGCAGAAGAACACAGCTAACAGCAATATGATAACATGAGATCCGTATCTGTGACTATAATCTACTTTGGTTAATTAAACTGGGGCAACTTCCCTGTTGTGCAATGAAGTTGGAGGTTGCAGACCATGAGACTGATGTTTATCACTATAAGACAGCAAGGCATCTGGTTGCAGCACTAACTTCAGTCATTTTTATCTTAATTGTGTTTGTCAAGTGTTCTGCATTTGCAAAAAAAGCAATGCATTTTGTCCGTTAGTTTGTTTATAGTGTTATTTTTCAATGTATGATGTAATAAAGTCAGTGTGCACTGGAATTCACATAACCTGAACATTCATGAGCATATAATGCATCTTTTTTCAAGGAAATATATAATATTTTCACATGGTGCACACACTATAAAACTTAGTTTAGTTGGGAGAATGAATATTGGAACCTTTTGACTCCAACACTGTGTTATACTGAAAGTGATATATTTCACAATTTTGCACACAATAAACTGCATCTAAAAACTAGCTTTTTCTTTAAACAAGGCCAAGGCTGGCCAGTTTCTCAAAGTTTTGTTGTGGTTGCAGAACAATGAAGCTTAAAAGGTTTAACTATATGTTGCTTAATTATCCATTGTATACAGAAGGTCACACTGAGCTTGAAACCACTTTGACAAAGGTTAGGTGTTGCCCATAAGTTTAAATAAAAAAAAGCTATGTATACTGTAAGAAAACAGTGTAACTCATCGTATCATGCATGAAACCTGCAACAATTTTGCAAAAGCAACGTTGTCTAAGTAAAAAAACCTTGAAACAGGTTTCAACATCAGTGCTGCCCATGTCATAGACATTCTTTGGACGTCAGAGCCAGTTTTGAAATTCTCTTTCATTCATTAATTCATTTTGAATAACCCAGCCTATGCTGCTGACTATGTCTAAGTAGGTCATTTACAAGTATTAGGTGCATCTGGCCAAACTGCACACACACACACACACACACACACACACACACACACACACACGCACACACCCCAATGGCCAGAGCAGTATTTAAAAGACATTCCATATACAGAGAGAAATAATCCGTCTTAAATACACTTTCAAACTTCTCTACATATGTGTAATGAAAGCAAGTAGAAAAAGGTAAAAAGTTGCCATCATATATCAAACAGCTTAATAATAAATTAACCCAGAACACATGTCTACGTACAGCTGAGCAACTGAATGTGCAGTGCGCTAGTCCTCCATTACGTTTAAATGCTACTTGCTAATTTTAATTCATGTGAGGGGCTTAACTGTTTGCACTACATTGTTCACTCATAGGGTCAACATACACATGGGCTTGGGGCCATCAACAGTCTGTGTGTAATATCTAGTGCCACCTCTGTTTGGACACATTAGCTGTACCTGTAATCTCAGTGACAAGCGACATTTCTTCTGCCTCAGTGAAAGGGAACAAATTGCTTTTTAATCATCATTTGAGCAGAGTCACACCTCCGGCTGGCCCACACATGCAGTTCCATTACAGGATGACGGCGAGTAGAGTACTGAATGAAAGAAGATTTGATACAGATGAAACATTTCACCTTGAAGAAAAGCCTTTGAGAAGACACCAAGCTGTACGCCTAAGCCCCAAATCCAATTAAAGAAAAAACCTAACTGAGCAGGTTCCTCTTCCGAGAGGAAGTCGCAAATCTGCGTTTGGCCCCTGTGGCTTTGTGGTATCATTCCAGACTGGGATCGTCGCTGCGTCGGCTGCAATGAGAGGCGGATGGGAACATGTGGTTCTTATTATGCTGCTCGGATAATGAGCCATGCGACGGACATGCGCTGCCACCACACTGCAGGAAAGCGCAGAGGACAACAGCTCACTGCAGGACTTACAGCATATTCTTTAATAACAGTGATATAATCCTTTAAATGTGTTCATCTCAAATGAACACATTTAAAGGATTATATCACCCATTTCGACTTCACAATTAAGTAATTAATTCTTAAATCTTTTTTTCTGCAGTTGCAGTTTCTGGATTATGTTTCTTTAAATCTGTACTCTTTTGTTCTGTATCTTTATTTTGACTGAGGTTTCGTTCCAAGGCCAAAATTATCTTTAGGGCATATGACTAAGGATCAAACTGAGACACAGTGATGCCTGATTGATTCTGTGCATTTGTGGCTTATAGAGAGCTGTACAATACAGTGGTCTGCAGACTTCCACAGGCAGAGGCTTTTGTGGAGCTTCTCCAGTACTTCCAGCAAGCTTAAAACTATCCTAAGCTTCTAAAGTCAGACTGGCTTTCTGTTTCCTCAGGTGCCAGAGGAGGGTAGGTCTTAAATGATGACCTTTTGGAATACCCACAGCAGAAACACACACAGGCACTCACACATTTCCTTTGCGTAGGCTGAGAGGTTTGTGGAACATTTGCTTAGACCCTTTTTCCCCTCTGCTGGCAAGCTGCTTAAAGTTGGACAACATCCTGTTTTGTGGTCTAGTATGGTTGAAGCTTAATTAAAACGGCATGTACTTAATATGTTTTGAAACGTCCTGAACTGCACGCTTGCCAGACGTTTGTTTAGGTTGTTTGGATTCATCACATACTTTAATAGGCAAGAACTTCTATGAACTAATTTGAATATTTATTGAAAGGGTTTCATGGACATAAAGATGTGAAATGCGTTTTGGCTCATGCTCAGGAGAAAAAGAACTGTACAATAATGTACAGAAATCATAGACACAAATAAAATGTATGATTATCAAAAGCAGGCTTTATAATACTATTTAAGCATAGATAAAAAATATATTTTTATTTAATAAGACTTGAATACTTGAGTTATTTTCTGCAGAAACAATGCATGCTGAAAGATATAGGTCCCATTTTTGGAATGTATGGGAGATTATTTGTTCTAACTCAAGCTTTACAATAATAATTCTTTAAAAGAGCAGCACATTTTGGCATGCAGGGGTGGTCCCCATATATTTTGATGCAGCCCTACCCATAAACCACAAGGTGGAGAATTTAAAAAAAACTGGACCTGTTTTTTGTGGCACCTGAACACAAAGCAAACAGACACTTATGCTGACTTTACATGCCTTTTACATCTAAACATTTAATGGGAGCTGAGCAGCTTCAAAAGCTAACACATGCTTGAAAGGTTTAATTTAAATATGCAAAAAGCCACAAGACAGAAGAGAATTTGCAGAATAAGCCACACCTGGATGCTCTGGTCAGCTGTCAGAGTGCTCCAGGTGGGAATGTGGCCTACATGCCATGCAAACCCCATGTGCAAAAAATGTTAGGGCCCCTGCTTTTGGTATCTCTTTGTGTGAAGAATGAGCTCTTTGATGTAAAATTATGAGCACGTGCACACATGCAGCTCCTCCGAAAGTTAGAGTTCAGAGAGCATTGACTGACACTTTGATCTCACTCACTGTAGTAGGAACTTGTGATGGTGTACCTCGCTTGGGCTTCCTTTTCACTCTTCTCTTTTTCTCTTGCCTACAAACCATGCATACACTCCTACACAATACATGTACACACTCACGCAACACTACACTTACAGTGCAGTCACACACTGAAATGTGCATAAACACACAAGCATCTACAATAGTAAATAAGTTGAGAAAATTGCATTAAAAACCACATTAGATTTTTCCAGAAGGATTGTGAGTCATGATACATAGCTCGATGCACTCCATGCTCAAATAATATTTAATTAAATTGGTTTCCTCTGAACTAAAAGCAAGCACTGCCGAGAGCAAGAAAAATAAAAATGTATTTTGTCACTCATTATGATCTCACACCATTATGATCTCACACCATTAACATTAAGTATAAACAGCTACAGATTAGTTCAGTTTTTCAGAGACATGAATTTAAACTTGGATTTTAAAAAAAATCCCACGCATTAAGTCTCACATTTCTTTTTTTCTTTATTGTTAATAGCTTGATCAGGAGAAAAAACATTGTAGTCCGTTTAGTCTGAGGTTTCCTGAATGGCTTCTTCATCTAGGGTGTTAGCTGAAAGTAATAATTTCTAACAGACATTAGCACACAGTTTAACAAGTGCAAACCAAGTTATAAACCATGCCAGGCCTATTGCACAACCACAGTCTAAAAATTTTGTTTCTGTTCAGCTAGGTCAATGGAAAAAGGTGTGGGAGTAGAGGAAGGAGGGAGTCTTCCCTCATGGTATAAAACACGTTTGTTTTCTTAAGTGTGTTATAAATCATGCCAACCAAACAATTATACACAGTGTGCTGTCAACAGAGCCTTACAATGCCTCAAAAATGGTATAAAACAGGATAAATGTGTCTATTCAGTTAATTGAAAATCAGTTAAACTCCTGTTTTGATTGTAATTGCTTAGGTGGTGAAGCTCTAGAGATTTCCGATACGTGATGAAAATGTGTAATATGACAATGGTCTGGAGATAGTGAGGACTGATCACTTCTGTTTTCATTCAACTTATTGATGCTCACAGGCGACACGACGGCCTTGTTTACAGTGTCTGTTTTCACATGCTTTCCCCCTTTAGCAAAGTCCCAGCAATGTCTGAGTGCTGTTTTTGATAATGTTCTGTGGCATTTCTCTGTAGGTTAAACTGATGGAACGCATAAGAACACCACTGACATCCTGCATCCTCTGAGCTTCCGACTGCTCTTGAGGCTCCTTTGCATGTTGTTAAAAAGCACATATCTCTACAAACCCTCAGGAAGCCCCCGGAGGCTTTCCTGTCAGACTGGAGTGGGGAGGTGAGATATGAATTTGAGGTTTTTTTACCTGCTGGACAGAGAAACAGAGCAGAGTTGAAGAAAGATTTGCTTTTAATGAGAAAATAGGGTTGGTGTTAGCCAGTATGCCCTAGATGTGACATACAACGAAAGTATTTTATCTTTTATTATGATACTATAGTCTGGTGTTTTTTGTGTGATGAACAGACCCGTTGAAGAATATGTCAGGAAAACCCCATTACAGGTTATTTGTTTCTCTGTGCTCTGCTTTGGATTTGTACACATCCACAGGTACCTGCTTAGGAGTTTTTAGAAAAAATATCTACATTTGGATACGTTTGAATGGGACTGGGAGTGGGAGGTGTTCCTTGTGATACTGGTACTGTGTGAAGATGAGACCGCAGAGGTTGTTAGGGCTTCGCTCTGGTGGTCCTGTACCTCCCTGGTGGTCAACCTAGTCGTCTGTGGAGGAAGGCTGGATAAACACTGGTCAAGATCTGGTGCCTTCTCCACCGCATTGTGGAGACTACGTCCTGGCTTCTCACAGCTCAGGGTGGAGTTCTGGAAAATTTTGGTTGTGGGACCACTGTTTGAATGATGATGAACATTGCTGATACTTGGGCTCATGTTAAACCAGGCAAGGTGGAAATGTCACCAAAAGTCAGCAGCGCTCTTGGTTACATAGGCAATGCAACATTGACCATATCCATCTGATATCTCAAGCAGGTTGAGTTTATGCTGCTCTATGAACATCCCAACATATCAAACAATGAACATTCAGTGGAGTGCTGTGAACTGTTCTTCAAGGATTACTGGGCTAAAAAGCAGGATTACCACCATTTCCTGTCAGAACACTGCCAGACTTCTGAGCAGGGTTTTGAGGATGTGTACAACATTCAGCTTCTGGGGAAGATTTCAAAATATTAATTCAACCGGTTAGGTATTAATCCCAAGAATCCTGAGGCAGACCATACAGACAGACATAACAACATTTTTCAAGAGATGATAATGTTAATAATCCCTTGTTTTTAAGGTGGGGCCTTGTTGTTGCAAGTCAGATGGCCCTGTAGAGAAAACAGTTTCCATGTTATGTCCATGTTATATCTTGTTTTAATTAAATCACTTCAACAGCTACTAATGTTGGTGCAGCCCCACGCTGGAAAAAACACATCATAAATTGGACATCTTTCTGGTCCCGACTAACTGAAACAAATTGGGCCAAAGGTAATGACACACACAAGATCCCTTCCAAGGTTTTGTGAAAGAGCTAACTAAATGCCGCAGACTGTCTTGAGTGTACTCACTCCTTGACAGTCCATCATGCTAATATTTCTCGCTTTAAACAAAGTTATTTCACTAAAAGTTCCCGTACAACAAACAAAAAAATCTTAAGTACCGACTTTTTCGATGCTTTTCTGTAAAGTCCTGTAGAGTTTTTGACCCATTTATACAACGGGGTTTTTTCACAGGAACAATTTGGGGTAAGTACCTTGCTCATCTACACTACAAAAAGGAGTAGGAGGGGAATTTAAAAAAATAAAAGGCTAATGTTACGACTACGCTATTGTCTGTGCACACACCATGTATAATTATGGAATGCTGTCTTGCGTCAAAATATCTTTGGTGCCAAGATTAAAAGATGTTACGATATTGCCATCTTGTAAATAAGTTGCATACTGAATGATTCTCATATTACTGACATGCCAATTTGTCAAATTTTATTTTATGGAGATCTCTTTTGGTAGAATACCACAATTGCTTTGGACAGACCTTTACGCAACAAGAAGCCATGTTGGAAACCGCATTGTGAAAGCGGCCCGACTGTATGCTGGTCAGAGTTCTCCTTCAGGCTCCTGAACAGATTACATCCTGAATAGATGGCAGTCCCGCTGAGAGACGAGACGCATTTCTGAGGATATTTCGGAGACTGGAGACCACAGCATGGTCAGGACTTTGTCCTCTGGTGTTTCTAAATGAAGTCACAGGGTTTGTTTCACGGAATGGCTTCACGAAACCAAACTGACCCCCACACTGGGTTCAGTGCAGTTTTTTTGTATTGTTATTGCTTTCGGTTCATAAATCCCATGCTTTATTCCTCATGTGAGGGTTTGGCAGCCTACAGTCCAGAGGGCACACTGTTATATGCCCACAAAATTGCAGGATTTGGGTAGAAAAAACACATGAAGAATGTAGTCAGGCCCTAAGTAAGACATACTGCATAAATAGAATCTTTTTCCTCAGGTAATGCATAATGAATGTGCAAAAACTTAGTGAACAAGATCTGTGCTCTATATAACAGAAATGTTTCCAGCTCAGTACAAAGTAATCGTGATCCTCCCAAGACAAATGACAAGGAGCCAAACAGTTCAATGCCTGGGGAGATGAACTTATTCATGAACAGGCTCCACCTTCAGTTAGGCTGCACTGGGCCCAGGGATCATGTTCCCATGATTCCTCTGTGTGAGGGATTCCTTTGTAGTTGCTGCTAGGTGACATGGGGATTCTCCTTGTTTATGTGACAATGACAGAGGAAGTTCACTGGCATATCTTAAGAGGCCAAAAGTCAGAGACAGTGGGAGCCTCCATGCACAGGAAAGCTGCCAGCCTAATGTGTCTCTTTCTGTTAGTCAAACAGGCTGTAAATCAACATTTGTACCACCTCTCCACACCCCCTAGCTTTAGGTTTGCAAAACTGCCAGACCAGACAAAAAAAATATTATTCTTGTTTCACAATGTTGCAGGTTTTGTCGAAAGTGGCTCCAGTGGGGTTAGGAAACATTTCAAGATTAAAAAAAAAAAAAACTATTCTACCAGCAAAACAATCCTGTACTTGGATGTGATGTTGAATCAAAAGGGTCATGGTGGACAGGAGAAGGTGTTAGTTCTCGTCACCACTTCCTCTTGTCGGCAGACAGCCAGGACCTGTCAACCTGTCAGCACAGTCTGCTGCATCCTCAGCTTCCTTCCTTTGTGGTGACTACAGCTCTGCTAGGAGAAGTGACATATTATCCTCCATGAAAAACTTACTGTTTCTGTAATTGCTGTTTGAATTTCACCTTTGCCTTTTTTGTTAAAATCCATAGTTAAACTTTACGCCAAGCTTAACGCTTGCCTTACAATATGAATGTGTGTACTCTATTGCATCGTGAAAAAAGCTCAGTTTTGCAGATAAAATGTTATTTGTTTGCCTCAATCATGGCTTCTGAAGATTCAAATTTAAACCAGAAGCTTTGGGCATCAATTCTGAAGCTATGATCCACAAAGGAAGACTTCTCAAAACGACAGACCTCACAATAAATGTCTGTTGATGGGACAAACTTTTTCAAATGATTTATTACCAGGGCAGCAACCCATATCTTTTGAATTGTAACATATACAGTAAATCTTAATCGAAAACGGAAAACCGCACCCATCTTTATCCTTCCAGGGAGTAGTTATTCGGAATGAACAGAAAAAAGAGTTGATTTTTTTAGTTTTTCTCCATCCATATAACCCCAAGGGTAGTAACTTTTAATTTTCTTATATGATGCAGATATATGTGGCGGGAGAACGTAGGAGAGTTTTTATTTATAATTCATCAAACAGACAAACAGTATTGCTGTGGCAAGAGTGCCTGCACATCATATGTGTGGATGAGTTACACTAAAGTGGGGTCAGGACCATATGTCTCTCCTTGAGGTAGAGGACATCAGGGCGCATTCAGCGAGAGGATGCTGTTACAGAAGACTTGTGAGTGACACACTTCCCAAGTTGGCTTCCAGATGTCCAGTGGGTTTGTAAATGTCTTCCTGCTGGATTGTGTTTAAAAGGATAAAGGCATAATATTTCATTCATCACTTGAAAACATGTGTACACTCTGAGGGTATCTGTTCAGTGTTGAAGGTTAATGTTTTTTCCAATAAGAAAACTTCCTTTACAGAGTTTATCTTGGCCAGGGTAGACCTGTGATTTTCAAAACCTCTCTGTTACATCATTCTCACCATCCTGTACTCTGAGTTTTGTAAACTACATTTCTAGAAAATACTTTATAATAATGCCATCACTTCTGGGAAATGCTAACTTCTTAGCATTAATGAGAACAGTGTTGGAATATTTTTATTTGAAATGTGCAATTCTGTAATTAAACCACAGTGCAAACACACCGTCCTTGAGTTTATATAAAACGAAAAGCTGTCAGTTTTCCTGTGAACAGTTCATGCTTTTGTATTTGTGTTGTAAACTATAACCCTGTAGGCCTCCGTGGTTGACACAGTGCAAATAATATCCAGATCTTCAGGATATATTTTGTGGTTCTATTACTGTGTAAATTTGTTTATTTTCTCCTCACATTCCTCAGTGATGTGGGCAGCACCATGACCTAACCGTGGGGAACCACCCAAGGGGAATCCCCCAGCAGCTGCTGATGTCATATAGGGGTCCGCTGGCCATGGTCAGATACCACCTCCTGTGGGGATCACCGCAGTCCATAGGGTTGTCCACAACTTGGACATAACTGTCTGTTAAAGCACCAGGTCCTGACCCCCACAAAAAGATGAACTCTCTCTGAGCCTCTGAACTGCACCAACTGTGAGACAACCTTTAATCAATAACCGCAAGAAGGAGGAGCTGACCATCACAGTGCACAGTGGGCTTTTGATAGCTACTTGGGTAGACTCAAATCTTTTATCAGCACTTGTTTCAAGAGACTAAGTGATTGTAGTTTTAACAACATAAGATATTTATCATTCCCAGTCAATGTAACTTAGCCTAAGAAGTTAGGACTTTTAAATGGAAGTTAATAGCATCAGAAAGCAGAGTTTCCCTATTGTGATTTAGAATGTACTGGAATACTGTAGTTATCCCCATTTTTATGTGCACCCCCCCCCACCGCTCCTCCCCCGCCATTCTGGATTCCTTCCGGAGTCCCAAGGTATATGTATCTGGTCTGGTCAACTGGCAACTCCTCATGTATGTATTTGTGAACATAGACCAGTATCCTGCCTCATGTCATACATTTCCAAGATAAGCACTGGACTGCAACAACCTTGCAATGGCAAGCTTTTACTGACAATGAAAGAATATAGGAGCAGAACAGCATGTCATATACCGATGTTATGTTACAGGTGACCAAAGGTAACAAAAGAGGGCGCCAGTGTTCAACCTGTTTAAAAATACTATACAGCCTAACCCCTTTTCTTTTGCCTTCCATATTAGTATGGAGTGGGAATTGAACTGCTGAACTTAGTAACTTCTTTTTCATTAACCAGCATAACACCAGGCGTTTATATTGGTCCTGTGCCTTTCTTGCCACATCATGCATTTAATCCATTCTCTTCATGATTTTTTTTATTCTCAGATATGTGCTCTATTTAAAAGAACCACTCTTGTTTTTGGTAATGGAAAAAATGAGTGCCTAACACATGACTGACAGATTAGTAGTTTTGGGTTTTCATTATGCCATCTGACAGTTCCATTTAAATTAAAAATCAGGCACTGGAGGTATCTATATGTTTAAGAGATAAATATGATCTGTTTTGTCTCATAAAAGACAATGAACACAATCTTTCATATTGCAAAGCCTACACTGGCGATTTGTAATTGGTACATTAGGGCAAAGCTATATTGCAGAACAATGTAAATAGTTCTATGCATGCTATGATCTTATCCTTGTATACTGAAGACATGCATCCTCTACTTGTTGCACCACAAACAATTCATTAGCAACAATCCCGGTTTCATTCAGGCTGGAAAGTGGTGCCTGATGTACATTTAAGAATCCATGTCACTCATTTCAGTGTAAAGACTCTAACCACAGTTATTCCTGAAGAGTATGCATTTATTATAACTTTTTAAAATCAAAACATCCTTCACAGTCAAACAAGAAAAACAGATCACCACAGTACCTCCATTAAACCAGTCTAACAACTGCTAGTTCTGTAATGCTTTACTCTTACAATAGCATATGTTTGGTTCATGTTTTCAAGGGTTCCAAAGCAGCACAGCAAACAGCACCGTCCACCACTGTAAACACCACTGAGTTCTTTACAATGGTGATACTTTTAATGTACATATGTATTCATATATTAATTTACAGAAGTAAAATAATATGCAATCCAAAGGAATCCCAAAATGTAATTTTTCTACTGTGAAAACAATATTTGAAATTTGAGCTATGAAAGACAAATGTAGACAGGGACACTTTAAATAAGTAAACTATTTTAAATATATATTTTTAACAGTGTTAGTATTCAGTCTAATTTAAAAGGCTGACAAGCAGACAGGTGAGGTCACGTAAGAACAAACAAATCTTATAGTACTTTAAAAAATCCTCTCTAATTTCTTGATTAAAAACATTAATCTTACACTTCTGCAGTACCTAGAGTGATTCAAAACAAAGTTTTAGAAATGTTTCACCTAGATAGAAACAGACTTCATATAAATAATGACAATTCTATGTGACAAAAGCCTTATGCGTGCTCTTTCATAATTTTTTAAGGAAAGGGGGGAAGAACAAATAAGGTTACACAATAATTTCAAAATAGATAATTGGTTAAACAAAATAAATTCAAATTAGTGATGAAAAATCCCAGCATAATATACAACAAAATAAAATTTTGTTAGCATAGTTAGAATGCTTACATTAGAAGAATTGAACACCATAGCTAAATCTCATCATTATGAAGAATATTGCTGTGTTATACAATCATTTCAATCATTTGATGTCATTGGCTGGGATGTACTAAATGTAAATATGTTACCGAGCTTATGATCCCACACCTTCTATAGAATTACTGTACAACAGCTACATGTTGACCGAAGCATTGATTTGCAGTTCCCAAAAATCCAGCCAAGGATTTGAACTTCTAACCTTTTACTCATTGCAGTTTCTTAACCACAATTAAAGCTGAGTCATGTAGCACACTTCATTTTTAATATAATTATAAAGTATGGTTACCAAAGAGTGTAGCCCATTTCATTGGATTATATTTATAATGCATGACCATCCATGCTGAGTCTGGGCAAATATGAAATTTGAGCCAAGTTCAGGCTCCATTTATTCAAGTAGACTACATGCTTGCTCGTAGTCACCATTACACTGAGACACAATGTCTTGCAGGAATCCTCGCTCATAGTTGGGAAAACGACTGAGAAATTTCATCATGGCCCATTCATGGTCGTGTTCTAGAACAAAGACAAGGTGAAAATATTTAATCATTTGTTTTTCATGGCTTTGCATGCGATGGTCAGCGTCCCTCCCTACACGTTTTGTGGAGTCATGGCCAAGGACAAAGATGGATGATTCAGGGTGGTGATGGAAGTTTCCACCACAGCAGTTCTGCCACCATAGGGAAACCATCTTTGTCACACACTGGGCTGGGCAGATCTGTGGTAGGAGAACACTCAACAACATGCATCCCTTTGCATTTGCGTCTACAAAGGCTCTTTTTAAACATCTTGCAACCATCGCCACAAAATGAAAAGGCTGAACCAGTATAAATGAGTAAATAACGAATTTCAGTGAGTACAGAAGAAAACCATCTTTATTATTCCAGGCCAACAGCAATATGTAAGGATTCAAGCTGTATGGTCCGAGAATAACTGAAAATGGCAAGGCCGAGTGAAAAGTGAGGGGCAGAAGAGCAAAACAGAATGGAAAATAAGCCAGACCAGCAGCAAAAGGACATGAAAGCCAAACTGTCACCATGACTGAAATAGACAGAATACCCAGAATCGCACAGACTGCCAACGCTTGACCAAGAAGGAGCTAAACACAGTGGAACACATTTGGTTGTACTGTACAGAGATTTCCAGGAAAACTGTAAGCTAGACCAGCCAAGTTACCACTGAGAGTGCAACTGCCCATTGAGTTGCATCCCACTCAGCTCCTGGCAGCCCAAACCCGGCCTTTACAGTGAGTTGTGTATACAGTGTCCCTGGCGAATATCAGTGAAACTGAAAAATCGTGCATGGAGAAGCTGACAAACTGCAAAATTCAGTGAAGGACAATGTTTGCTGCAATTTTAAAGTCATACAATGCATGCCAATGCAGGACAAACAAGCCAAAAGAAGGTCAACCAAGTGGCACAGGATATTATTTCATGACAAATATAAGAAGCACACAAGGATATGCTATTAATAGCCACAAGTCTCATAAAGACAATGCAATGACTATTAAATTATGTGTCTGGGCTGGATAGAATAATCATGGAATGTAGAAGAAAATAAACTGCTCAACTATTGACTATAACTTGAAAATTAATCCAAATATGAAGATTAGTGAATTATTGTCAAACATAGTTTATAATAAAACCCACAGCAGAGACGTGATGTAACATAAAATAAGTGTAAAATCTATTT
This sequence comes from Arapaima gigas, assembly GCA_900497675.1. Classification (NCBI taxonomy): domain Eukaryota; kingdom Metazoa; phylum Chordata; class Actinopteri; order Osteoglossiformes; family Osteoglossidae; genus Arapaima; species Arapaima gigas. Next base: position 793,177 of record UFQX01000115.1, read on the forward strand.
TTAATGGCAGGAATACTAAAGTATGGTACAGTATATTCAGGAAAATGTCCAAATTTGCTTTGGAGACTATAGTGTCCTACCATATAGCAGTTTAACTGAGTTTATATAAAAGGCAACATCTATTTTCCTGCGGTTTAACAAAGCATGTAAGTATTTCACATATTCTTTGCACGTACTTGATTTGAATGAATATGAGGGCCAGAACCAGTGAGCTACAAGATTTCAACAACAGACTCTTGAGTTTCATCACACAGTTCACCACACCATAAACTAAAAGTACTGAAGCAGAGAGGAGTAAAGGCGAACTTAGAGAAAAGAATGAAAAAGCAATCAGCAGGGAAACTAAGCAGACTCATATACTTTGCAAACTCACCTTCCCCTTTTGCCTTGTCTGTGTAGACCTGTGGAGAGTCTGGTTGTAGGGACATGTTGGCAACCTGGTCCAGAAGGGGCCTTAGGGATCGTGTAGGAATCTGAATTTCACAAGGTTGGTGGTCTCCAGAACCCGACTCCACCAGAGCAGAATGAAGGGGCCGTACCTCGTTGCAAGATCTATTATTGCCCTGAAGTTTGTCGAAGAAGGCTGCATTCACCCTGAGAGGTTGCAGGACATTTCCAGACTTGTAACACAACAGTTTATATATTATATAATTTTGAAAGAAATATGAAGCATTGTATCAATAATTATTACACTGACATTCCCTGAATATTTACCGTCTTCGGTCAGTGTCCATGTCTCTTTCTCGTTGTTGTTCCAGTTGTTTTTGTTTTTCCTCAAGGATTTCACTCTGAAAAATAGTGCAGTGTAGTCTGGAATTTAGCAATATACACCTATCCTCTGGTACACTTCCTCCCTATTTACATCCTCCTGGTGAAACATCTCTTGTTTTTTAATACCTTAACCATATACCCAGCTTCGTCTTGAAATAAAAGTTTTTTTATTCAAAAATATGTAAAAATTTAGTTTTTTTAAAAAGTGGAAATGATTTGTGAGTCAAGGTTTTCCAGCTGAATTATGTATAAAATCTCCCCATCAGTAATTTATTGCAATTTTGAAAAGCAGTACGTCTTGCTTGTATTGTCCCGCCTGGTGTGCAGTAAAGTCTAACTTTGCCTGCACTCACACAGCACAATATATTATACATTTTGCATTCATAAAAGAACATCATCTAACTAGTGAACGGAGAACTGTCAAATAGCCCACCAAGCATAAGTGAGGGGGATCTGCTGTGGCTTTGTGTCCAAATCTCACTGCTAAATGTCTGTTGCTGTACAAGAAGAGAGAGTGAGAGTGATAACAGTAATGTAAAACAGAGGTAGGTTTACACTTTAAGACAAGCTCACTTACCAGATTAACATCTTAACTGCCAGCTTCTAAAAATTCCATATGCCATGGCTACTTTGAGTATATGCAACAATGTGTAGAATATGTGCAGTGGAACTCAGGAAAGGTTGGTCACTGGTCCATTTCTATGTTCAGTTTTGACCCCAACAACTTTTGGCTCCTAAACACATTTTAATATATAAGACACAACGGGTAATGTGACAAAACAGTGCTAATGTCTTTGACAAATTAACCTGTTTTGCAGTCTACTGCTTGTTTCTGTAGATCAGTACTAGGCTTATTCCCAGTACTTCAGTTTGGTATACCAAAGTCAAAAACATGGTACTGTACACAACACAGCTTTACTTGGGAAGTGTGCACAGTATGAAATATAATGTATATAATATGTAAATATGGACATATCATACAGTTCACAAGTATATTTCAATTTTTGATTTGCATATTATTCCAATAAGTAGTATCATTACAAGAAACTTATTTTTTATGGATCTGTGCAAAGGCAGTTCGTAACACACACACATCACTGTTATTATCATCGTAATGCATTCTTTTTGTTATCCGCATCGTGATCGCTACTAAAGTCAGGATCACAATCACTTTCATGAGTGACTCTCAGAACTTCTTCAAATGCAAACACTCACGTTGCCATTTTTACTACTACTGTGCAGTACTACTACACTGTGCACAGTTTGGCAGCTACCCGATTTTTTTGAAAAAACCCCAATCATAGTCAAAAGTTTCACTATCACTGTTACATACACTTCCAGCAAAATATTTCTCATGCCAGACAACAACGTGATCAATATTTGCACCAAACAAATACGGTATGCCAGCATCAGGAATTTTTCTGTCTTGCTAGATATGTCTGGAGCACAAGACAATGAAGGGGCTGAGAAAACCAAATAACAATAAATGAACAGTACCTTTTCCTCTACAGGAGAATTTAATATATACCTATTCATGTTCTAATACACACTTCCTACTCATGGGGCAGCCCTTTTGAAAGACCAAAGTATCATTACACAAGCACAGCACATTTGAGCTCTGCTTTTGTCTGTGACCCATTGTAATGAGTAGGTCCTTATCAGTTGTGTCATTTTAAAGTTACAGCATATCATGAAAGTTGTTGCATTATTTGGACCATAGGACATTGGGGCTCTGAGAAGGTTTAAATGCAAATGGAAGATGAGATTTGTCATGCCAGGTCTCAGGCACCTTTTTCCTCTGTTTTTCCTTCATCTGCATTAGGAAAGCCTCCTGTTCTGCTTTCTGGGCCTCCTGGTGCTCCCTCACCCTACCCTGTAAGCACAGGAGCATGGAAATTCACAACATGGTGCTGGAGACCACAGAACATTTCTGACATGGCTTTCCCCTGAGTGACAGCTGTTGAAAGGCAGAGAGCTTGCAAGCTAAACAACAAGCGTGGCGGAACCACAGAGTGCTCTTTGGAAGAGTGAATCATAGTTAGAGGACAGTTTTGTCTACACCCAGTGCAAGTGTCAAAACAAAAAGATTCTCAGGGTTACACAATAACATAGTTTAAAAATGAGTGGGAAATGCACTTCATGAAGTAAACGTCCCAAGCTGCATGTACAGTAGCATGGTAGTTACGGACACTGACTTCTGATCTGAAGGTTTGTGATTCAAGTCATCCATGAAAAGGGTGCTTAAAGTTTTTTTACCACAGCAAAATTTTCAGTAGATGAGTAAATGCAATTTGGCTTGAAAAAATGGCTACCAAATAAAAAGTTGAAGGATTGTGGTTATTCTTGTCTGATAATCAGGGTAGTTGTGTTTTTGAAAACCAGAGAAGAGGAAGATCCTGAACTGTGCACCTTGGGATGATGGCATAAAGGCATTTCTGCGCAAATAAAGACCAAGGAGGAGATGAATGGGTCTCATGAGTCCTTTTTTACTGGAATAACACATTTCTGTATTCAACAAACCACATCAACACCCGGTCTTTTCCATCAGTATTTTGATCTTTTAAAGCTCGTGACATTTAAATTGGAGCACCTCATTACTTGGCCTGGAGTTGATCCAGACCCTAGAGTCACTTTCCTCAGATTGGCCCTAAAACTGACACATTTTCATTGAGACATTAGGTATGAGTCACGAAATGTGTTGCTAACAGAGAATAAAGCATAATTTCTCAGCATAGGTCATTCACCTACAAGTACAAAGAAACTTTCGCACCAGATTTATGAAACATTTTTTTCCTACTCAGGGAACAATTACACAAAAAAAAATCAGAAAAAAAAATACTTTAGTGTTTTAACTAGAATTGAAAAAATAAAAATATTATTATTGCAATGGTTAAAAAATAAGTGCCACACGTAATAATGAATAGTTTAAAACTGTTGGAAAATACTACAAAGAATCCATGAAGTATAAATGTGCAATGACTTGTTTATATATTTGTATATTTATCTCAGGTCAAGAATGAAAAACTAAAGATTGAGCTCTAAATACTGTGTAGTTCTGCTAAACTCCACTTAGTTTTCAGATGATTGTAAGAAGCGATTCTGAAACATTTGCACAATAACGTGAAAGCCACACAAAAAAACATCTCAATGTGCACCACAGAAGCTCTGTGTGCCATTTTGACAATGCTGTTCTCCACATATCATATTTCTCACAGTATAAAATCCTACCCTCAAGCTTTTTCATGGTCTTTCCAGTCTCTAGGCTGTAACCTCACCAGTTTCCCACTGGAACAAGATGACGGGAGAATACATTGATTTATATATATATTTTGAATTAGTGGAAAAAAATTTTATCATCTGTGATTCAATACAATTTATAGTATTTATCATAGGTATAGTATATGTTATAGCAAATTTTGTTGTAGGCCACATTCCTTGAAGTGATGGACTGTACAGAGCTCTTGGGTTGCACCTTGGACACACCCTGCTCTACAAAGTGTACATGTTAAAGACAACAAAGCACAATAAGGAAGACACTGATTAAAGCATGTGGCTTCGACAGGAGTCCAGCACAGTAAAACTGATTGACTGAAATGCTGGCATTATTTCAGGGACTTTCACCAGTTCATTGCGGATCCACTGTTCTGTCTCCATTCCTATGACTTTTCAGACGCACCTCAAATGCACTAAGCTATGAACTCTGGGAAGTCCCATGAACTCTGCGTGCCCTGGAGTCCAGACACAGCACCAGCACCCTCTCACTGGCAAGCAATGAAAAGAAAGTCTGTATTTATAATTTCTTAAATCCTGCCCCCCCCAAATAAAAAAAAACACACAACCCTCTCCAGTGCGGAAGTAACGACGACATAACTGAGGCGAGACCCATCCTTGCAGCAATCCAGATTTCCATGTTGACCAAAGGACCAATGTTTATTTAAAAAACAGGGCTCAAAGTCAGTTCAGTTGGTGTGAATTACCCTGGAACTAGGGTCTAAAGCTCCTGGCAAAAGAGGGCACAGGCCAGAGACTCAAAGTCATACAGTGCACACTCTGGCAAACTGACTTACCCAAGATGACACTGGCAAGGAGCTGGTTACTGTCATTGGGGATGACTTCTCAAACCTTTGAAGGAACTGTTGAGTTTTCCTGAGGAAAACAGAGATATTGGAATTCGGGGATTAATTATTGGTTAGAGTTTGTAACTTGCATTTATAGATATGTTATTGAATATGATACCATGTTTTGATATGCCTGCCATTGAACTATTTCCCCAGAATTTTCTGCACTAAATGTTCAGCTTCTTTCTGTTCTTGCCATTTTAGACTGAAACAAAAGTCTTTATATGGTGCTTACATGCTAGGATGATACCACAATGGAAAAGGACACTCAGTTTCCTTTTGGTGGTCAGGATGTTATATGAATCCCACAGTGGGGGATCAAACTATTCAGACTGCCCTGCTGTATATGGCTCCACCTTATCCCATCTCTGTGTTTTCCTTTCCCTGTCCTTCCATGACCTTTCAAGCATCTATGGTTCATATTAACGGCATCTGGCTGTCCTTAAGATGACATGCCTATGTCAGTATTCTTCTACTACTCCACAGCACTGTCTCCCTTTGAAATACTATGTGTGAAGTAACAGTAGTAAGTGTGGGAGGAAACATCACAGTCCACCACTTAAAGAAAATAACACACTGATTTCCACAGAATTTGCCTGGTATTCACTTACAATTGATGATCTTGCTGATATTGTTCCTTTCTTTGCTGTTCTTCTAGCTTTGTCTTTTCTTCAAGCTTAATTGCCTGAAATTCATTGCAAACAATATAATACTATTCAGAGGTATTTTAAACAATTAGTGTAATTAATGACACCAAGTCTTACAACTGTACTAACATAAGTATCAGTGCTAATCATATACATTTATATCCTGTTAAGCATGTATAATTGGGAAAATCATTAAACATAGTTTAATACTGTAAGTTGCTTTGAGGAGATGCATAACTAGGTCTATTAATACAGTTATTTGTGCTGCACACTATTTTAGCCACGCAACTTGCATTTTCTTTTTTACCCAGTCAGTTCAACAATTCAGATTACTTTGCTCAAGGAAAAGAACAGCAGTATTTTTTTGAGAATCTGCAATGTTCAGGCCATAATTAAAGTACAGCACTTCCATGTATACAATCTGGCCTACTCTGAAACACTATGAAGCAGTAAATAAGTTTAAACTGCAGAAAGCAGGTCTACTTTCCTTACCTTTTCCCGTTGTATAGCTTTCATCTTTCTATTATTCTCTTCAGCAGCCTCTCTCCTTTGTCTCTCCATTTCCTCTTGTTTCAGCTTTACGAATGTCCATGGTAGAAGTGAATCAATATTATTAATTTACATATGCAATACTCATAATGAGTGCATTGAAAGACCTGTGCATGAGGGTATGTTATAGCATTTGCTCTGCTCATTAACTTACAGTCAAAACTGAGATCAAATGCTTTTAACTGACTTTACACCTGATCAAATCCACAGGTCCACAAAGAAAACAAAGGAAGAACAATTACACTGTAAGTAACGTGTACCTTTTTCTGGAGTTTCGATTGTCGTAAGTCTACAAACTGCTTTTGTCTGGCTTCAGCCAGAGACACAGCGCCACCTACAAAGTTGAAAAAAATAACAAATGCAGACTTTTTGGTCTTTGTTACACAGAAAGATTCTGCTATGTGATGTTTTTAACCATACCTTATACATGGTGCAGTCAATATATTCTAACACTGTTTGCTGTGGTTATGTTAGAGGTGTTTCATGTAACACATATACACATCAGTGACCAGCAGCATCAACAAGTAACCAGTCTTAGAACTTTGTGACTGTTTCACATATTGAAGTTGCATTATCAATGTAATGTATTTTGTATGGTATCCTTCATTTCCTGTAACATTCTGTTGTTGACTTTAACACTGTACAGCACCCAACATTGTGTCACTATGGTGTCAAATGTACTCAATGAAAATATAATAAATAAACTGAATACTGCAGCTGCATTATAAATGTTGACTTTCTACCCCACTAAGGTATTGTACGTATGCTTAGCAGATGGACTACAATAAATGGTTTAAGTGCACTGAACTGTGCACTGAACTTCCTCACTCTGGTCATACCTAATCTTGATGGGGGCAGGTTGACAGGTCCAAATTTGTGTGACTCTCTCCACCTCTGCAGGTCCTCCTCTTCCTTCTGTGCCACTGACATCACACAAAAGGCAAGATAAAATATTCTTGACACAAATCATACAATGTCTGCTGATTTAAATCTCCCTCTTTATTTACAGCACATCGTGTGTGTGTGTGTGTGTGTGTGTGTATATATATATATATATATATATATATACGCACAGTCAATCAAGTGCATAGTCTCTGAATTAAGGAACATTTTAACTTAACTGTTGTAAGCTAAAAAATATTAATGATTCTTAAATTAAACAGGTATGGGGATGCAGACATTCACTTCTACGTTTTTTCTTAATGGAAATACATTTTATAACAGAATCAACATTTACCATAATGTAAACCACACAATTGTTTTTGAAACCACAAATTACATTCTATACTAGGTAGGAGGCTGTAAAATAAACAAATGAGTTCAGATGAGTTCATTGTGACAGACAAATCAAAACTGCATGGACATTTTAACCTTTGGCATTTACTATGGTCTGAATTTTAGTGGGAAAAGGATTAAAAGAACATCTGCTCTGATTATATTCACCTCCTGGTAACAATTACTGTACATGAGGGAAATCTGGGGCATGGACACAGTAAAACAAAATAGTATAATAGTCCTATTTACCCCTCTGCACTTCGCTTCTTTTTGATTCATTTGGTGGGATCATGGTATATCCTCCAGCACTAAGAAACAAAACAGACTGTGTTTAGAGATCCCATGTCATTACTGGTGTTTGACATTTTCCACATTTACGGTCTTTCACTACCAGAGACCTTTCTCATTAACTAAAGCATAGCAACCATTGTAAAGAGTACGTGACATTTTGTCCAAATCAAACATATTTCATTATGAAAGCCAGGAAACCATCATTAAACATCCACTCTTACAATAGATCTGGAATTATAATTCAGGGATTTAAATGTTTCACAAATAATCTGCTTTGTCAAAACATTATGAAATGTTTTTCTTGTTGCCACTATGTTTTAAAATTTCACAAGAACCAGACAAAATTTGTCAGTCTGGGGGCATTTGCTTTCACACCCACACATCACATTTTAAAACTGAAAATTATACAGGCCTGACTACATTAAACTGGTCATCCACTCCTGAACTTATGAACCCAAATATATTCCAGGGACTCACATTACATCAGGATGGACCAAACTTCACAGCAACCACATTATTATTGTTTTTCAGGAATAAATATTTAGATGATTCATCCGGACTAGTTCATCCAAGGTTCCATATTTCATCTTTCCTATGGATCTGTGAAGGTTATACTGCTCTGAGTATGCAGGCAGTTGTCCTGTCATGACCCCAGCCTATTCACAGTATGTAAAGTATGCCCCCCCCCCCCCCCCCCCCCCCCCCCCCCCCCCCCCCCCCCCCCCCCCCCCCCCCCCCCCCCCCCCCCCCCCCCCCCCCCCCCCCCCCCCCCCCCCCCCCCCCCCCCCCCCCCCCNAAAGTGAAACTGAAGTCGATTCAGAGCAATGCAAATACCATGTTTACGAATTATTTTTAAACTTTATTTCTTGACACCTTTGACCAAGGCGACTTACCGAATTAGATAATCAGCTTTACACATATATACATTTCTTTATGAAGGTATTCTTTTTGTGTACATTCGGGGTAAATATACATTTACAATAGCAGGAGTGGAATTCAGACCGAAAAATTAGTCTAAATTCTATGCTGTTACCCCTTTCGAGTTGTAATTTTAATTTACTTGCAACTCGGTCACTTGAACTAACCGGGAAAGAAGTCGCTTAAACCGGTTTATTATTTAAAGTTTCGTGAACCATAACGAAATTGTGATATTTTTATTCTCCATTTGTGTTCCCCGTCTTACTAGTAAGGCTGCCCGTCCTTGTTTATGTTGTCGTTTGCCGGTCCGCTGGCGCTGTAGTTCTCATGTCTTTCTGTCGATGAATTTCCATCTGTACTGAGATCTTCGCTTTTGTTCGGGTGACTCTCGTACGTTCTCCTCCGTGGATCCATGCTGCGATATGTGGTTCTGTAGATGTTTACTATGCTTTATTGCTCAGACGCGTCACTACCTCTACTGTCTGTTCCTTTGGTTTCGATTTCATGAAAACCAGAAAGCTCCGGAACCGGGGAAATTAGGGGAAAACAACACTTCGGTACACCCACTATCTTGTAATTTAAAAAGTAATTTGTAACTTTAGGACTCTAGACTTCAACTTACGGCTGACCCCCGTTATTTAGATGCACTGACTGGAGTGGAGGGCAACGTGGGGCTGTGTGTTGTGACGTGTTGTGTCCCTTTGCTGCTTCACGCCTAGTAACTTCATATTGTCTTCTCATTTTATGTATACTGTATTTATATATGCGTGTATGTAATTAGTTAAGAATAAAATAGACGTCACCTCCAGCGTTTGTTTTCTATTTTTACATTTTATGAAGGAATCCTAAGCGTATACTCCCTTCCGTAGCTGTTACTAAATAAATACAAATGTACTTTGAGGCCAAATGAAGTATCTACACTGAAGTAACCTAGTTAAACCCGGATCGTTTTTTCTAAACCACTGCCAAACCAGTTGCAGCACTACATAGGTTTCTCACAGAAAATAAAATAAAATCTGTACATAATCTCAATCCATTTTCATTAACTTATTGTTTTGACTAGGAATCGCTGGGAGCTAGGCACGAACTCATATTTTAGGCTGTGCGAAACTTCTTGATATATAAACATAATACGTAAAGATCATTTCTGTTAAAGACAGCTCCTAAGCAAATCCCTTCCGATCCATCTATCCATGAACACCGCGTAATCCTGAGCAGGGCAGTGGCGGTTCGGAGTTTCAGCCGGAGTCACTGGACTAGAGCTACACTATGAAACCACCCCTGAATAGAACATCGCAGAGTTTAAACGCGATGTTAATGCAAATGTAATGACAATACGAGTTTAAAGGCAAAATCGAAAACGAGTCTTTTTTGTGGAACCCCGGAGTAGTTTGTCCACAGTGGCGACCCGTAGTGCGGTCGTCTCGAGGTGACAGAAAACATGGCGGACACCGCAGCAATGGACAGCGATATGATGAAATATGCCGAATACACACCGAAAGCCAGTGTCCGGGGTGAAATGGACATCGACAAACGATTTGTAAGTATAACTTTCTGTTTGAAGGTGCCCAGTTTGCGTTGAACCATCCGGTTATACACGCCTCAGCAGATCTTTTATCAAACCACCTGGGCATGCAGGGGTTATGTAATAAAGGCATACAGCTCGTTAGGGACAGCTGCCCAGTTAATGAAACTCTCACCCTAATATTAACGCTTTTTTGTCAGCAAAGATCCATATTTTGCAGTGACGACAATAAATGTAGTTAGTACAATGTGATAAAAACACCCACGTGTTGCCTGTCGTGTAAAGGGATCCGTAATACACACACACTAGGGACACACTGGGCTTAACTGAATACTGGAATACACGTTCCTCCCGATTCCTTGCTATTACTATGACTTACTTGTGAATCAAGGACCGAAGAAACACCGGTTCATCGTGTAAACTTTAAGTGACATGCAACCACGTGACTGATTTTACTAAAAACCATATATACAGCACTGTAAGTAGTAAAAATGTTTGTGAAAGTTCACGTGTTCTTTACATGTTCGTGGCATTTTCCCCACATACCCCAGTAAGTGTTTCAGGTCAACTCGTGACCACAAACTGCCCTTTGTGTGTGTGTGTGTGTGTGTGTGAAAGAGATAGATAGAAAGAAGGAGAAATAACTAGTGTCCTGTCCAGCATGTACACCTTGTACACACTCCCTTTGCTTCCAGGATAAGCTGTGCACCACCTGGCCCTGCACTTGACAAATGGTTACATGGTTACTGATAATAGAATAAAAGTGTTTTTGAAAAAAAATGTTATTACTTGAAAAAAATGCAGTGTAAAAAACACAAATATACTGCTAATATAAATTATAAAGTAAAAAACAATGATACATTATTAGTATACCTGCAAGACATCTACGGGGTACAAGGAGTGTTATATTAAACTTTGTGGTAGAATGGGCATTTGGATGGGGGCTACAATAAAGGAAAAACATGGAGGATGTGGTACAAAAGTGATCTACTATATACGAGTAAATTGTGTGAAAAGGAAATTATATGTAGGTTTTCTTTCAAATACCACAAAGACACATGGGGAAAGGAAGAACAGATCAAAACCCAATCAATCTAGCTAATATAGTGCAAGCTATTGTAATTAATCCAAGTAAACATGAACAGAAAAAAAACAGTTCTCCAGCATCACCAGATATCCGAACTAACCAAACCAAAACATAAAGATCACGCTTGCTCCTAGTCACAGTTACCAACCAACATGTTTATGAATACTAACACGGGTGATGGATATTGAGTTTGAAACTCAAGGATGTGCAAGCCAAATCCAGAAAGCAAACAAGTAGCAGAAAAGTGAGGATAAACAGTCAAGCCAAAACACCAGAAGCTGTAGCAAGCAGCAGAACCTTCTGAGTCAAATGCTGGCTGCCTTGGATCTGATTGGTTCATGTTGTTGGTGATGCTAGCAATGATTTTGATTGACAGGACAAAGGACCAGTGGCAGTCAGGTACCCACATACAGTGTAAAAAAGCATGTGCGATGGAAGGAAACATGCTGGCTGGGATGCCAATATAAAGTGAAAGTCACAGGATAGACCTTTTTTGATTCACACAGAGAAATTTGCTTGTATAGCAATTGCACACATAGGACAGATAACATAAAGACACATAACAATTAATAATGGAAGCAAAGAGCAAAATAAATAGGCAATAAGTAATAATAATAAATAGCAGAAGGTAGTCTAATCATCATCAGTCCTTGTTTGGCATTATAGAGACAGATAGCTGTTGGTAAAATCAACTCCCATTCAAGCTTATGAATATTTTTCTCCTGTTTTTTTTTTTTTTCCTGGGAGGTCCTGTCATGAAACTCAGACCTCATAAGTCAAATGTATATAAGATGCCAGTGCACTACACCATTGAGGATGGGGGGTTGTATTTGATAAATCCTTACAGTTATCCCTCAAGTGAAGCCTTTTATTACCCTTCATTGAGTTGCAACCAAATATAAGGCTGATTTTTTGCGTTTACAAGTGACAAGAGCTGTTTGCACCATAAATACATCTCCTTACAACTTACAAGATTTCACCTTAGGAGCCTATTTCTAAGCGCACATTACACTTGTAAGTGGGGGGTTACCTGTACTTGCTTTGTTGATTGTTAAAGACTCACACAGAGCCTGGTGATCTGTTTTTGATGTGATTTTGAAAATGTGTCTCATGTTTAATGCTTAACCTGCCTTTTACTTGTTAACCTTGCATACTCTAAGTTGTGGTGCACATGACCACCTGCTTTAAATGAAGAATTATACTTTGTTACTGAGTATACCAAGGTATTAATGTTACTTTTTCACTGTTTTACTAAATGTTTAATTCTGAAAGTATAAACGATAATGTGAACAAATGTTGATACAGTTTTAGGCAGCAGGTAGCATAGTGCTTAACCAAAAGGTTGTTGAAGTCCACTCTTTACCTTAAGTACAAGTTTCAGATGCTTACATTATACAAAGCACATTATACTTTAGTATATCAGCCTACTGGTGTTACAAAAGAGTGTAAAAGATAGTTGTACTCATGTGAGTGTTCCGATCTGATTAACATTTGTTAATCCCACAGGGTGGGACTTTAATGGCTGTTGGACTTGGTGTTGCTGCTGCTGCATTTGCAGGTAAGAAACATTTTTTGTATGGTATATGTTATTGAAGTTAGTGAGGCTGCCATACATGTAAATTGTACATTTAAATTATGATTCAGTATAAATGTCTTAACGCATAGAATTACATTTATGCATCACATCATATGTTACTGTATCATTTCAGGAGAAATACTTTGCTACTTTGCTCCAAGGTACAACAGAAGCTGGGTTTTGAGGTTATGTCTTTCTATCTTCCTGGATACCCTCGCCAGCTTTGGTCACTGTTGTTGAGATTTAGTCAATTACAGAACGAAAGAAGGCACCAGCGCAGAGGAAGCAGAAACTGACATGAAATTGTTTGACTTGACACATTTTATTTCCCAGTTTGTCACTATGTATGACTACTTGTAATGCTTTTGAAGAGCAATGGTTGTTTATGTGAACGATGCAGTCAAATGATTTGAGTTTTGACGTGAACATTTCCATTCTAGGAAGGCTTCATTCTGGGGAAATAAACAGTTTATATTACAACAGTTACCCTTTCTAGAAGCTTTAAGATAAAATTTGGAATTCATGCTTACTTTCATTATTGAAAGTGTTTAATGAGGAATCATTTTTGGAGATCATTTAAAGTCCTTGCCAGTGCCAATACACTTTAGTTAAGAAAAAAGCTAGATATGGCCTCTTTCCTGGCAGCTAATAAATTGGTCATAGATGCCAGAGTTTATCCAGGACTTAAGATGGAAGCGCACTGTGTGACTTCTGTAAGACAACTTGAAGTTGTTCTCACAGTCCTCAGTGCCCTATCTGCTTACTTATTATTGTCAGTATGACAGGAAAATAAAGAGTGTGGGTGTTTTTTTTCTGGCACGCATGAAGCGTGGTTATTAGGCCCTAGAGCACAGCGGAACCTCCTGCTCAGAAAGCAGGCCGCTGCCAGGCTGGAACACACGGCCCGTCTGCACTAAAGTGATGGTGATTGATATGAGCTGTCATCGTAATGAGGCTTCCTACCCAGAAAGACTTCCCTCACCGCATTGTCTGCTTTCATCCTCTTGCCTCGATTTCGTTTGTTTTTGCACGTCTGTCTACTCTTCCCACAGTCTGGCATTCGAACGCCAATTATGTCGAGTGCATTTATGGTGTGGGCCGTCCTTCTCGTGTCTCTGTGCATGTGGATGTAATAGCAGCTTCCAAGACTTATTAAACTGCTGAGTTTGACGTGGAGGCCCAGTACCTCTCTTTCATTACTTTGATTACACCCACTTGTCTATGGTTGTCTTTTGTGGTTCAGGCATAATAAGATGGAATTTATCAGTGAATGGAAAGTCACATAAAATTGTACAGTACCATGAGTGACATTTATACCCCTTAATCAATTTAGGCATTGATTATGATTGGTATTTCAATACCTTTGTCTTTGTTGTTGTAAAACCTACCACTTTTTAAATTATCTTCAATTAAGAAGAATAGAACTGAATCACCATAACAGAGACAGATTTCAATATACCTGAAAAATGCAAATGAATACAGATTTGTAATACAAAGCAGGGTCACAGTATTTAGCAGGGAAGATTGTGTGGTCATTACAAGGTTTCAGAAAGGTGACTAAAATTTATTAGAGTTATGATGTGGAACAAATGTTAAATATTGTAATGGAAGTAGACAGTTGAATCAACCACATACGGTTGATGTTGATGGAACTATTGAAATATGTTCATCATAAAACCCACCCTGGTTTGTAATTTAGCAGGTATATAGAACAAAACAAATAAATATTTGTTAATGATCTTTTCAATGTTTGAATGAACACTGTTCCTGTATGTTTGTACTATATCACCTTGCTGAAATAAATGTATCAAAATGCCAGTAACAGCCTTATATTTGAACATTTTCAAGTTGATTACTATGAAAGCAGGATTGATTTTAATCCATTTTGCACTATTTTGTTTTTCCTGTTTTAGGACGTTATGCATTTCATCTATGGAAACCTTTAGGACAAGTTATCTCTGAAACTGCAAAGAAAATTCCTACCTCGGTAAGGGACTGACAGCTTTGTAACCGGATGACACTTCAAACAGCATCTGATCTCATTTGTGCATTCTGTGCATTTGTTAGTTAAAAATTACTGTTCTGGGAACAGTGTGATGGAAAATGATGGAATACATGTTCTGGTCACAAGTTTGCCAAAAATACACGAACAATTTGAACCCTGTACCATGTATGACAGCGAGTAGTGTTTATATGTGGTCACATTGTTCATAGACATCTGCTCTGACAAATGTGTCAGTCTTCAGTTTTAATTGAATTCCCAGAAAGGCTGTCTTTTCTTCTTCTTTTCACAACTAATATTTTGTTGAACAGATGTTGGAGTCAGTATGAAGTTTTTGTGTTAGTATGAAAATATGTGCTTTACCCATGTAGTCAAGGATAAAAACAAATTTATTTTCATTTACTAAATGCAATCTATACAGAAACCTGTTTAAATTGTTGTTTTTAGCAAATTTCTGTAAACAAATTACATTCAAAATGTTTAATAAATTGGTAATAAGGAAAATATATATAATGATTTACAGTACTAATGACAAGGTTTGAGTACATATGAGCAACCTGGACAGTATTCATATGGGACGAATTGGACACAGGAGTGAAAGCAAAGCAACCTGCAATGTCCTTCATCTCACATAACTGGTATAGAAGTGCTAGGAACACATTGGCTCATTTCTTGATCAGACTTGTTAATCAAATGCCTTGTGAACAAAACTAGTTCCCAGTAAGTGTAAACTACCCACTGTTACTGTACTGTGATCTGGTGTCAGGCAGAGGCAGCCACACAGCAGGGTTTCAACTAACGGTAGGTTTTCTTCACAAACCAGAATGGGGACATGGCCTCTTTAAAGTGGAACGGAACAGATACTTGCAAAACAACGAAAACAGGTGAACGGAAGCACCAAGAAAAAACAACAGAATTGGCCAACATAAAAGCAACCAAAGCCTTCCTGCTCTCAGCATGACTTCCCCAAAAGCCTCTTGAGTCCCTCAAACCAGCTGCCTTAAGTGCCTTTCCTTATTGCATTTCCAGTGGCAGTAGCTGGTCATCATTGTTTCATTGAGGTAAGACATGGCTGGGAAGTAGGGAGCTGTCTGTCAGTTCAGCCCCAGTCCTTAGCCTGACTGTACTGCCCACCAGCTCACTCTAAACAAATACTCCAAAACAGTGGTTTATAGTTCTATTTGCAGTAGCACACCTAAAAATTTTACATGTTGTTAGCTCATGGCATGTTTCCCACTCCTCTTGGTGAAAATTGTTTAGTCAAGTGTGTTGTCACCTTTATACATAGTAGCCTGGTGTTATGGAATGTCAGAGGGAGTTTACATAACACAGTACTTGCACAGTATTTGGATGCGTTTGATCGACACCATGTCATTTTGTCTTGACACGTTTTACATGTATTGTGCAAATATTGACATCTACTGGCTGTCTAAGGACATGTTCTATAGTAATCCATCCCCCTACTCAGTTCGTGCACATACATGCACAGAGAGGGTTGATCCCCATATCCTGGATGTGGGTCAAGATCAGCTGTAAGGTTGCTGTAAGGTTGTTGAGGAAAACTTTTCTGACAGACGATGTGGATGTGAGGAGTTGGATGCTTCAGCAAACAGTTTTACATGTCTGACAGATAGCTGCTATTTCTGCATAAGTAGTTATTTCTTAGGTTTTGTGTGTGCAAGTGTCATCATGCTCACTTCCTCTGAAAGTAATTTGTTTTTCTGTCACAGTTCTGCAACATTTTGCAGCCCTCCTCCCACTTTGGTTTTTCTGTGCTGCATCCCTTTTGCTTGAAGGCATTATAGTGACCTGCTGTGACTGGTTGCAGGTAACATATTTAGTCAAACCCAAGTGCTGGTCAGCATCACTGGCCTACAGGCCTTCAGTGCTCAGTACCTCTACAGCAGTGTGTGCAGGTTTGCAGACTATGCTGTGGTCCCTCATTAATCAAACACAGGGTGTGTGCATGTGCATGTGCGTGCGCGAGATCATGACTGAACCTCTGCCATGCATACAAACCTCAACCACACACCACTGTCATGCTGTCTTGTTTTCTAGGTCTCTTTTGCAGTCACAACAGAATGTTTTAAGACACAGTCATTTAATCACCTCCATTTACTTATTCAGCTTTGTTTATTAGTATGTAGTATCACAGATATTTTTAAGTCGTTAAGTCCCACTAAACTGTTCCATTGTTAATTTCTGTATACTTCTCACTTACTGGGAGAACACAACACCAGATGTATATAATGGTATATGATTTAAAATTTCTTCTGAGACAAGCAGTTTTTGTATCTTCCAATTTGTATGACTTTTTATGAGATACACTTTGGTTTTTTTGATGAACAAGATTAAGAGCTCACAAATTCTCACTACTGACCAAGTATGATTACCCAGAGGGTTTTTTGTAAAGTTTTTCATCGTTGAATCAGGCTTCTAATTAAAAATCGGAAATGGTTTCCAGGCAGAATGAAGCCCTGGAATTGGCTGTCAAACATCTGAGAATTAAACTGAATATTTGTGACACCCTCTGGTGCACATGTCATACTGGAGTCTGCAACCTTGAATGACGAGATGTTCTGCTCCCCAAATCAAAGGGCACGTGAATCTTTGGCGCAATGCTGTTGGTTGGGAGTTAAATAGCGCTGCTCTTTCTTCTTGCTCCACAGGCCTTTTCGATCTACTACAAAGGAGGTTTTGAGCAGAAGATGACTAAACGGGAAGCCAGCCTCATCCTGGGCATCAGGTATTGCAAATTTTAAGCAATTCTCCGAACTTGGGTTTGTGTTTGACTTGCAGAAAAAGCTGCTCCTCAGTGCTCTAATGACTGATATCCTGACCCCCTCGGAGAGCTTCATATGTGTCCCAGCCTTTATAGTTCACTTTGCCTCTCTGTTGGTGTTTCCCTGATTACCCAGGTGTAAATAGGGTTCATACATGTCTTTGGTTTCCTGTAGCTGATCATATCAAGTTCAGGAGTCTGGTTCTGACCTACTAAACAGTCAAAGGACGGTCAGCTCAACATCGGCACAACCTGATCATCCCCTACTTTCCAGCAAAATCTTATCTGTACGTCACAGCCTCTGGTCACTTGGTGGTCCCACTCACAAGGGGTCCAGAGTTCATAGATTCTCAGCTTTGACACCAATGAGGAATGACTTGCTCTGTTCCTCAGAATTGCCAAAGTCCTTCCAGCATTCAAGAATGATTTCTAGAAGCATTTCTTTCAGACCCACTTCTCTCTTGATCTCCTGCCTGTTATATCAATTGGTATCGCATCATCTTATTATTTGCTATTTGGCTTAATTTTATAAGTACTGATTAGACATAACATCAGAATCCCTTTTGTCTTTATAACCTGTGCAGGTAGCAGGTTGAAATGATAAAGGTCTCAAAGTATTGCAGCTAGTTTTGTCTCTCACTAAACCATTCAAAGTTGTCTTAATTTTTTTTTACCATTGTTGGCATAAACTCACAAACCCAGTAGCTTGCCTCCATTAGATTAGTGGTGTACTGTAGGTGAGAAACAACAGATCCATCCATCACAAATGATCCTCTACAACTCGTCTTCTCACAGGCCTTTCCAGATTTTTTTATTCCTTTGGATAGTAACAGTTAAAAGGGAAGTGTCTTTCAGAAAATCTCTGTGAGCATATATTCACCCCCTCCCCATTTTCCCCTCTGACTCATTCGACATGTATGCAAACCAGGGGTTGAGGGGCCTTCAGCTTGGGAGCAAATAGGCAGGGCTGTCTAGGCAGAGCTCACCCCGCTGATCAGTGGCTCCAAACAAACCACGGTAATGCACTGCGGTGGGACAGAACAGGCGCGCCGAAACAGGGGACACGCTGTGTGTTCCCACTGGAGTTGGCCTGTTTACCTTAGCCAGGCCATCACATTTTCTCGTGGTCAGTGCTGCAGCGCATGTCATCTTAGGAACCGTACACAAAGTATACCATGTGATCACGGAAGTAATTGTGGAAACTTAAATTGTTGTGGGGTTCTCTGGTCTTGGGTAATTCTTTTATATAATTACGTAGCTAATTTTACATAAATACCATTTGTACGAATAATATGTCATTTCTCTATTGTATATGAACGACTTTCGGTAAGTGATCAAAGTTAACCGTGACTGTGGTGTAAATGTCACAGCTGGTTACAGTTATACGGAGCTGTGACGGTTGTAGAGCTTAATGTCTTTGCCACTGGGCGGCGCTGTTTTCATGCTATAAGGTCGTGTGTTTTCCTTACAGTCCTACAAGCAACAAGGCGAAAGTACGAGAAGCACACAGGAGGATCATGGTTTTGAATCACCCTGACAAAGGTCAGTGACTCAATGTTGTGTAAAACAAGGTTACCTTAGAGATTAGCCAGGCTTGAGTTATGTATTTTTAAGTTTTTTTGATGTTTTCTTAATATTTTTAAAAAATGTAGGAGAAAAACGCTGCTGTTTTGTCTTGTCATTTTTATTAGCAATTGGCAGAGTGACCTGATACTTTTGAAACCATATACACAATATTGCCTTGAATGTTCAGAAGTCTCACTCCTGCATTATTGTTCACCTTAATGCAGTACATGGTTAGTAATGACAGCTAAGTAAGGAGCAATGTCTCATGTGTGAATGATGTTCTCTGTTCTTGTGTGACACGTTGAATTGAGCACACCGTGGTTCACTGAGGCATGTGGCCTAGGGCAGCACCGCCATCTTCCCCAAGGTTAATGGTCTATCCTCCTTTCTTTTCTTCTTTCAGCATTACTCACAGCGTTGTGTAAAAATGGCTGCCAGTGGGAAAAAATAGCTCAATTCAGATTTGTATCTGAGTGCCAGAGATAAGCTGCTCTCTTAGTTTTTCTATCACTTGGAAGCTAGCTGTATTCATGGCTAAAGAAAACAGATAATATGTTTCCTTTATCTCACATCTGATTTCTTGGGTACACAGACAACACAGATGGCAGGTAGAATAGTGGCTAAGGACACTTTCTTGTAATGTGACAGTTCCCAGTTCTGGTTTCTTCTGGGAAAGCTCTACTTTTGTATCTTTTTGACTGGTAGTGCATCCTGAATCACTCCCTTTGGCAAATAAGATTTTAAAAACTAAATAAATCAGTTATTTTGCATTGAGGCATTGGCTAAGCAATGAAATGCCAAGAACACTCTCTAGCCACAAATAATTAATGGAATTAACACACACGCACATAACACACACTGCGGGCTATTTAGACACTTGTCCACCTGAAGCACATTACAGGAGAATGTGCAGACTCTGCACAGAATGAGCTGGGTTTCAACTTGTACCTGAAACATTATTATTATTATTATTATTATTATTATTATTAATGCCCATTATGACAACTTTAAGTTCCTCAGGCTCTGTAATAGGTTTTGTCATTATCTTCAGTGGCAGTTCTCATTACATTTACCAGTGTTACATGAGAGTAGTGAACAGGACTTACTGTAGCCCTCATAAGGCTGCACACTTTTAAGACAATAAAGCTGATTTGCAGGAGGATTTGAGGCCTGTGCTCATCTCTTTCCCACACTGTCCAGTCATGTTACAACAAGCACCTTGTGCTGTCTGATAACCTGTGTAACAGGGTCTTGTCAGTTCCCCTTTGCGGACCCGGCAGATCTGGTGTTTCCACATCCTCTTGGACCTTCCATTCGTCTTTACATATCCACACAGTTATGGTGTCGTGTCCAGAGCAAGGGCCTCTTGTTCCTACTGTCTCTGCTCCTTGGCCCTGCCCTCCTCATACCATCCCTACTGCTTGTCCTTGCCAACACAGAGGTCTTTACAGATACACACTGTGTGAAGCAGGAAGGTTCAGTGGCAGAAAAAGGATCGAGTTGACATTGTACAGAGCACCCTAAATGCAACCAGTCTTAAGTACTTCACATGCTGGTATGGCTTCCTCTGCAAGCTCAAACAACCTGGCTGTTGTTAGACAACGTGTCCTGTGCTACTGTGCTCTGAATCATCACAGGAGGTGTGAACAAGTTAGTCAGGTTCCATCTTCCCCTGAGTTTTCCACTCCATTGTTTATGAGTCATATCCACAAAATTGTATTATAAAGGTCCATTATAATATGCTGCCACATTTTCTCCTTTGTCAGCCAGCTGTTAGTGACTGTAATAGGTGCACACTTTAATTAGCACATACATTTACACCTGCCTAAATATATTTAGTAGGTATTTTGTTATAATCCATGGATAAAAGGCTGTAATGTGGATAGGTGAAGCTGTACTGGACTCAGATGCTATTGATGTAGGAGTGCAGAACGGTTTAGGTGAGTTGAGTACTTACAGTGGGTTCTCTACAACCGTTCATTCCTGAGCCCAAAACGAGTAACCTATTTGTTTCATAACGTTAGAGTACCATCAGTACCATATACATACTATATGGTCAGTGATCACTTTGTTGAAGTGACCTGCACAGAACTGTTGCTGTCTGACTATATTAATGTATTAGTAATATAGTCAAATGACATTAATTGGTCAATTCCAAACCAAAAAATGCCTTTTGCTGAACTCAGTGTCCTGATCTACACAACGTTCAAATTTATAATAATAAAAAGTTAAATAATGTAGTAATAAAAAATAAAATATAGATTTTTTTAATTGGTGCACTGGAAAAAATTTTGTATATTTTTATTACTGTCTCTTTATGGGAGACCTGTTGAGAATCGTCTAAGATGATTCATTGTTCAGTAAAATATAGTGTTTATAACTCACGAGAATACAAATGGTATCATAAAAACCAATGCGGTGATGATTGTGTGTCCTGTACTAGTCTGTGCTGCAGGGTAAGAAAACATGCTTGTAGGTGTGTTGATCAGGCAGGGATGCTGTTCCTTCATGTGGAACAAATGTATGGGGGAGAGCCAGGTTTGGGCGAGAGTGCACACTTTGACTGAAAGCCACTGCTTGCCCCGCAGGCGGATCGCCCTACTTGGCAGCGAAGATCAATGAAGCAAAAGACCTGATGGATTCAAGCTTGCGGCGCTGACCTGTTTGATTTTGCCCTT
This sequence comes from Arapaima gigas, assembly GCA_900497675.1. Lineage (NCBI taxonomy): Eukaryota > Metazoa > Chordata > Actinopteri > Osteoglossiformes > Osteoglossidae > Arapaima > Arapaima gigas. Next base: position 814,962 of record UFQX01000115.1, read on the forward strand.
TCACTGGAACCCCACTCGTCTGTTTGCTGCATTCCTACCCTTCCTGCCCAGCCCCTTTTGTAGGTTCCTCACACTCACCGTACACCCATCTTTCCCTTCTCAGTGCCACACTAAACCTCCACACACAACATTGCAGTGTTCCCCACACAGTAGCCTTACGTCCCCAGCATCTCGCTCTGAACTGACTCGGCCGCTGTGGGTCTGCATGTCCACTGCAGCTGAGCTGCTGGAAGGAGTACCATGTCCATAGACACCCACGCACAGCAGCTGGGAAAACACACTCCGGCTGTGTTCGGGGTGCTGCCGCTGCCGCCGTCGCCGCTACTGCTGCGCTGATCCTATAGTCCACTGTGTTACCATGTGTAAGTGAGGCACAGGAGTCACCTGTTTGTGACTGTGGCTGTGAGAGTTGTGTCCCCCAGAGAATATCCCAGCAGTCATCAAAAGTTACTTATTTAAGGTTACACATACACAAATAATAAAATAGGGAGTCAGTGAAATGTAACATTTGCATGAGATGGCTCAAAATCACTGTACGGTGCAGTTATTTATAATAGGATTCTCAATAAAGAATTTGTATTGCCCATTTTATGCCTTTGTTTTGTTTGTATCGTTACTGTCATTGTCATTATTTTTGCACCACCTGACCACTCTCCTAATGGCTTACGGTGCATTTGTGGGACTGAGCGAAGGAGACACACAGGTGCCTGGAGTGCTGATGGAAAGGCCAGTGGAGAGAGCAGCCGTTTGTTTTACTTATTCATGCCTGGGACAGCGGTTGTAAAGGTCAGCTTCAGAGGCTGTATCTCTTGCTGCAGTGATCCGTCACCGTGACAGAGCAACCGCGAACTGGCCCCCACCTAGACTGACCAATTGGGTGTTGTGACTCATGCTTGTGCCACTGGGATGAGTATCTTTCTTTCTCTGGCACGTTTCTCATATTCATATGTCATTAGGCTGCTGGTTTGCAGTTTCAAGTGAGCAATCGCCTTCATTAGGAAAATGTGCATAATCTGTTTCAGTTGTATGAGATGTATGATCCGGGATACATGTATCAGTGTCTCCAGTTTGTAATGTACAGTGTCTCAGTGGTCAAATGCAACGAAATTGTATGTCGTAATCAACCCAACACAGCACTTTAGGAGAAGTTGCTAAAAAGAAAATGAATATTATGAATGTGTATTCAAATTAGTGACATGTTGCTGTAAATTTCTATACAAAATCTGGGTTGTTTATTGTGTCAGAAATGTAGATTTCAATATTATTATGATTATTATTAATTTATGACTTTGTGTCAGTCAGTGTACCCAATGTGAACATGCAGTGTGTACACATTTGCTGCTCAAGGCATGTTTCTGTCAGCCTCTGCTCGTTTGCTGTCTCCTGTGGCTACTGCTATTTTCAGCACATCCTCTCACTCAGAATACCAGGTGGATTTTGTGAACAAGCCAGTTTTCCACTCCCTCTCCAAGGGCACATTTTAATTCAACCGTGCGAATGCGAACAGGCCGGAGCAAAATTAGTGGGAATTTTTATTTAACAGCACACACAGAGGAACGTTACGTGGTTTGTGTTTTGCAGGAATGGTTGGGGATTTCCTTGTCTAACCCTAACCTCATGATGTAGCTCACCTTATGAAACCAATTAAACTTTATTACAAACAACTGTGCAAAATCATCTGTACACCATTCAGTTGTATCAGCATTTATTAAGACTTACAGGTCTGCTTTACTTTCGTATATTTTGCAGTGAAGATGGGGGAACTCCATGCCTAGTCTAATGTAGGTATGATTTCCATAAAAAAGGTCATGCATTTTTGTGGTTCGAGTTTGGTCATACTTGTTTCAGCTGTTTAGTTTAGTTGGTTCTGGTTGGGGGAAATGGCTAGTGCATGGGGTTTTCCAAGTTGAAATGAAAAGAGGCTGCATGGGAGATGGAGATTCTCAGGTAGTGCCGCTTTCATCACAAATTATTGGGTCTTTGTTTTCTGTGTTTATAGAGGCGTTTGACCTGAGCAAAACCCTTTGTGATATGTCTTGTGTAAGCTGCATTTGTAATTTCCACGTAATGGCCTTTAATTCTTTCATTTCATGTTGTGCTGAGTAGAATTCCATTATGGTCAGCATAATGCAAGATGAGTCTTGCTCTCATTGTGCTGTGTGCAAATTCTCATAAAACACAATCACCTTTTGAACTGCACCCCACCACAACCAGTTTATAGTGGTCAAAAATGTTCTAAGTTGTACAATGCAAAATAACTCTACATGTTCACACCAGTGTGAAGATGCTTAAACAATTTGCATGTTGCTGTCTGAGGACTTGGCAGACATATTGTGCTTTACAATGTTGGTAACAAAAAACAAAACAATAGCAGGCAAAACTGTTCAATATAGGAATTAGACATGACCAGAGACTTGTTGCTAAGCAACTGTTATATGCAGTCCTGTTGTTTTTAAAGCAGTACAATGTCAAGACACACTTGTGGTGCAGTCTGTGTCATATTGAAGGGTCCAACATCAAGAATTGAGTGTAGGAAATGTTTGTTTTTTTTTGTCATTATAACTGTTCTTGTTACTACCTGCTATTGTTATTCTTGTATGTGTTATTACTGTTAATCTTTCTTTTATTCTCATAAGACTTGCAGGACTTTGTTTAACATTTCCTATCTAAATTCTGTTTGGCACTTCCAGCAGCTTTTCTTTTATTCTGGACTCTAAAGGAGTTCTTTCAAACTATACATTAGTAATTCTCTTTAGGTGTCAATACACAGTTATATGCTCAGATTTTACACAAAGCAGAGTGTTTGCAAACCCACTCGGAGGTACATGTGGCAGTATGCCCATGAGCACAGTCACATCATTGAGGACATCACAGTCGTAGTTGAGGTGAAAAAGAGGGCGAATCAACCTGCTGCAATTTAGGGGTCAGCAGGTTCATGACAGGCATATCAGCCAGACTAAAAAGCCACACATCCATCTGAATCTCACCAAACTAGGGTGTGTCCAGGATGGAGGCAGCAATTCTTTGGCAAACTCTCTAACTGGGTATTTTCACACTATGAGTTGAGTAATACAACAGAAATTGAAGTTGAAACAGACCCCCAGTTCACCTTTCCTCCTTCTGTCCCATGGGATCCCCTGACTGGCCCCAAGATTAATGCAGAATGATATAAAATTTTAGTATGTGAATAATGATTCATCCTGTAAGGAGGGACCTGTCTTGTGTTGGGCATTAACATTAGGCAAATAGCCTAATATGCTGAATGTCAAATTTACACCAAAGAAAGATAAACTGATGAAGTACTTAAAGTATAAAAGACAATAATTATAACAGTAATAATAATGTGAAAAGATTATGCTAGTTAATGAGACATTACTGGTCTTACAAAAATATACACTATAAATGCATACATCTTGAAATGTTAATGTGCAATTTCTTCTTCTGGAAAAGAAAGAGCACAAAGGCCAAAGCTAATTAACTACTGCCAAGTTGCTTAGTTTGCAGAATTCTGCATGGTTAATGCTGTTCTATTCCCACTCCAGCGCCTTTCATTCAGATGCGGCTTCAAAACCCTCATTTATACACTTCAAACATTTTCTGTTGGGAATGTATGCTTGCCAATGCATTGTGCAGTTTTATTTTAATAAGGGCGTGAAACATTCTGCAATATGTGAAGCATCCATCCAGTCATTCTGTTTTCTCTTCTGGATTTTGTTTAAAATGTTAGCTGTGAACAAATTAAATGTGGCTATAAGAAATGGTTCTTAAAAATAGTTTCAGTTAAATATTTTTGCTTTGCAGCAATACTGTTTCTTTCACACATGTGGCCTAAGTCCTGTCCTTTTCCTCAACCAGTCACTGACATGCTGTCTCAGTCACAGGGATCCCATTAATGTGAAAACAATAGAAATGATCATGGGAGTCAGAAGACAAATACAACCCTTTTCGCACCACCCACATGATTTAACCAGCAGACAGTGGAGAACAATGGCGCAAGGATGTGCACACAGGACAACAAAGGAAGCAAAGCAAAAAAATAAGAGCCCTCAATCTTGTCTGTTAACCAGGCCATTGTGTTCCTTACAACGTTACTGGCTATCCATTATTTTTACTGTTTTATACAGATTGGATATGAAGAAAATATATATAAGCATGCCTTCCATTTATAAAATCTATATATGATGTAGGAGAGGTTTACAATAAAATGGAAAACTGATTTGTGTCACATTTGTCCCCATATACAGTAACATCAAATAAGCATTTTGTTTTACAAAACAATAAATTCAGTGAATGTGCAGGTGAACCATAGTGTTGCACAAGGAAGGGAAGCAACCCTGTAAGTAGGAGAAATGTTTCATTTCCAGAAACAAAAGTAACACTAAGTATTAAGCAAGTCAAACATCAACAAGGTCAGACCACTTCAGCAATGCCATTTTTGTAGGTTAAAGACTGAACTGCAAAAAGGGGGCCACATTAATTACTACAGTTTTTGTCCAATTACCAAGATTTATCACAGTGCATAATTCAAATTAGCTAAAAGCGGTTTCCTGTTTATATGCAGTTTCTAAAATATAGTTATGCAAGGAGGAGGGCTCTGATTTCTTCGGAAAGTGTTACACAGGGACTCACTGCCTGTTGGAAAAGAAAGACCTAACGTTCACCTGCCTATCACTGGTTAAATGGGGCTTACTTGCAATGCTTTGTTTAAATCAGGCTATCTGAATAAATAAAATAGCTTTTGTACATGATTGATTCAAGACCATTATAAAATGCACTTTTGACTTGTGGGTTCAGTCTGAATGCTCCAGAATGTTCTGAGCAGCTTTGCTATGCATTCACAAAGAAAACATTTTGTTTGTTCCATATTTGCAGCTTTCTGGGGTTTTCACCAAAAATAAGGAGAGGAGGTTCTCCAGTGGTCACAGATGTTTCCTTGCAGTAGTAGGACCCAGGTTCAAACTCAGGCTGTTGCTGTAGTACCCTTGACCAAGGTACTTAATCTGAATTGAAAAAGAAACATTAAACCTGCTATATATAAATAAATTAAAATATATATGCTTATATTTATTTAATAATGTAGTGTATAAATTGTAAATATCTTAGTGTACAAACCTAAAATTGTATTTCGTCTTGAAAAAGAAATCAGTTTAAATATGTTTAATAATAAGTTTTATGCACAAACACAGAGTTATAAACCGTACAGTTTATCAATCCTGCGGCACTCAGACACGGGTCATGAGCTGCAGTGAATATTCACATCAAATGTCAAAATGGGGAAAAATGTGAAATGTGTGTAGTACAGCAAGCTTTTTGTCATCAATTTTTACTATTTTAAAACTGGACTACAAAGACATCATGGCTGTGTGCTACATTTCAGTGTAAATGTGTATGTTTCATTACCTGTCATGTTTCGTACTAAATAATAGATATTAAATGAACGTGGCAGACACAGAAGTACCTGTTGTTAATCACGCAATAATTTGTGTTCCACCAAAAGGGGAGTAGTGACAGCAGTATGAATATCTGACAGCACTCGAAAGATGCATTGTACAAGTTTTATCGCAGCTGAATTTTGAAATGTTTTGAAAACGTGTAAGTAGGGCCTTTTCCCTCCAACTTTCACAAAATCAAAACTGGGCACTGTTTTAAGACCAAGACCAAAGAAAGGAAAAAGGAGCCACATGGACACTGAGCAGATTAGACCACACATATGGATGTTCCATTGCTGCAAAAAATATATTAATAAGAACATGGTCTGGCTGATACGTTTTTGTCATGACAGAAATCCCAAGATATATCAGCAGACTAAATCATAAGGCATTTTATTCTTAGAGCCAGTCCCCTTGTTTATTACTGTTCTTCTGCACAAAATATTTTTTCATCATCTGGATTATCCTGCTGGCCTAAAACAGAAACAATTGAAGTCAGTATTTATTAATTACTCTATGTGACTTTTCTTATTTTATGTTTGATGTTTGCATGGATTGCTTGTTGACTACATGGGAAACCTGTGTGTGAAACCTGAGTCATCAGTTAGCCCTTTTATGAACCCACAAGTTCTAACAAACAGGGACTCTGTATGCGAGAATGTGTGCATGCCTTGGATAGAGAGTGTTTCTGGTGTGATGGTCTGATGTTCATCCATAAATGGTAATGTATACTATTAATGAAATGTTAAATATACTGCTCCTAATGAAATAATGTGTGCTCCACCATGAAGATGATACCAACCAAACAGTGTTAAGACACTCTGCTGAGAGCTATAAGTCATGTACCAGAGCCTAGTGGTTCAGTGTGTCTGTAAAAAGCCAAGAAATGCACTTGGTTCATACATTATGAATTATCAGCTTGTTCTTTAGCTGATTTTCTTATTCAAAGAGTGTTTCACCTGTAAAGCTGGGTATTTTTACAGGTGCAGTTGATGATAAATACGCTGTTTAAGGGTGCAGGAATGGTAGAGAGATGTGGGCACACTTCAGGTTACAATTTCTTGTCAAATTGCTACAGTAGAGGCAACAATACTATACATGATACATGATACATGATCAGCGCAGCTTTACAAGAATTGAGATGTATGCCGGATTAGTGCCTAAAAACTAGAGTATCTCCACCTCTATATTATCATTAAAATATACTACATTTTGACCATTTTCAACCACAGGAGAACTGCCCAAAAACACCTCGTGCAACATTTGATAATTAATTGGATTACACAGGAATCTGAACAAAAACTGGATTCAGATCAGTTACAGATATGGGGGATTACTGTAAAAGAAAACTGAAGACAGCTGGATTAAGTGGAATGACCATCTATAGAACAGAGGCATTTATTTTATCCAAATCCTGGGTGGCAGGGGGAAAGGGGTGTTCTCACTGGGAGAGAAATTGTACTACAACAGTAAAATACTGAAATATTTTGTCTGAAATGTCGCTCCCATCATCAGGATGAGCTGTGTTACAAATCATAATATCTTGTTAGAAGCATGTTTATGGAAAAAAACAAATTTATTTGGTAAAAAAAAAACTTATTTAGTTAGTTAAGATAGATAATTTTCATGACATAATACTTACAGCAGTACAAGGCTGGCAAAAGCAGAAGATGTCCATGTTCACTGGGTATGAACAAATTTATTCCCAAAAGGATCCTGCAAGGAGCAGTAGGACTGTTTTTCTGATGCTGAGACACCACTTTTAGGATAGAAAGGTCTTATCCAGTACAAATGGATCTACAACTGATGCTTTTTTCCAGTTTGAGGGCCAGAGGGGTACAAACATGTTCTGTGATATGTTTCTCCTTGTCTCACCCCACAGTGAAATAGCCCCATATTTCTGTGTTGCTTCCTGTTAAGGGCTATTTCCGTTAACATTGATTATATATTGTCAACCAAGAATTCTGCGTTCAGCTGTTTCAAGTAGTTGCTCATTTGCTGGTTTCATGCTCTGGTTTCTGTTCTCCTCCCTTCCTTGCCACTGTCTGTGAACGGATAACCCAGCAAGTGTCCTGAGGATGAGTCTTCTTGCACTGTCCAGCATCTTCTGGCCATGATGCTAAGCCAGCTGCTGGGCATGGAGCCTAGGACTTGGTCCATAGTCCCATTTCAGTCCTCACTATTGGTGGACTTTCTTGGTTTCTTTGGGGTCACATGGACTGGATGCCCTCAAAACCACAGAACTTCCAGCGCTTCTCTAGAGTGGCACCCACACCTGAGAGCTCCTGCTTAAACATGCGGGGCAATCGGAGCATCAGGTGCTCCAGCTCTCCGGCAGATACCTGAGGGAACACGGCATGAAAACCCCAGAGTGACACACACACACTCTTGAGTTTCTATCTCCAGTTATTGCACCTGTGCTCGAAGAACTAGATAAACCATCCTAACACCATGTTTTGAGCTCTTTAAGAATTAATATACATCCCAAGGTCAAAGTCTGAAGGGTTCAGAATGTGATGATGCTTCTTGGCTGCATGTTTCTTATTACTGGTAAGAACTATTCATATAATATTTTCAGTTTGCTTTATAATACCAAAAAAAACTCATAAAATTTAATATTACTTCCCTAAACAGCCGTCCTATTGATAAAATGTATGTCTGAAATGCACATTAGCATGAATGAGTCACCATTATAGACAGAATTCATTATGAATCACTGGAATTATAAACCACTGGAATTATTGACCAAATATGTTTCTGGAATTTAAATCTCAATGAAAACATAATTGTAATCTACAGTGATTTTCTGTGACTTCTGCAAGATTTTTTTTCGGGGCAGCTAGTAACAAGCAATGTAGGATTACCTTTGTGTCAAGTCTTTGGATGTAAGACCAGAGATACTCGATGTTGGCCCCAAATGGGTGGACATGGAGGAAGGTGGATATAATGCCTGAAAGAGAGGACACTGAGATTGACACAGCATTTCTGTGACTGAATTTGCATATTAGTGGTGGAACATGCAACGATACAGTTCAGTCAATTATCTAACATTGCTGGCCTGGTAGAAATCTGTTCTTAAGTTGATTACTCGAGAGGCCTGGGAAAGTTAACACACTGACAGAAAAGGGGTGAGCACAGCGCTGTCTCTGGAGAGGCAGGAGCCAATTTTTATTTCCTTGATTTATATGGCGTAACACTGCCAATTACAGGGGAACCTAATTCAATTCCCTCCACCAAGTTTGCTTCCCCTTGAGAGGAGGTGGCGGCTGCCTGGATGGGAGGGGCGGCAGCGCTGAAACACGCTTGATGTGATCTTCAGTTCTTAATGTGCTGGGACCCAACACAGGACATGAAATTAAACTTTCTGCACAGAGATTTACTGCTTTTGGTACTTTTCTTAAAACTCGCAGCTACAAATTTCTTCTTGATACTCTTGTCATGGTGCTTCTTTCAATTTTTTTTTCTGCAGAAGCAAATAAAATGTCGGTAAAATACTGTCTAGTTGACTATACAGGCATTTTGACTCAAAATTCTCCTGTGGATATGTAGATTATTTAATGTAACCATCTACTTGCACAGAGAGCAACACACTATAAAAACAAACTTATTCAAACATAAGACTCGCACTCATTCACATTAGCCACTGGTACTGTTCAGGGTGGCAGTACTGGAGAGCCTAACCCAGAATCACTGTGTGCTTGGTTAGCAGGTGCATACCCAGGACAGGATGCCCATCCATTGTAAAATAGCTGCACACAAAGTCACTCACTATGAGCACTTTAAAATCCCCAATTGACCTGAATCACGTCTTTGGACTGTGGGATGAAAACATAGCAGCCAGAGGAATCTCATGTAAACTCCATATTGACTGAGCTACATTAAAACTCACACCCAAACAGTCCAGGCACTGTGAGGTAGAATTGTTACCCGCTGCGCCACTGTGCCACTCCATTAAAAACTCTGCCTTTCCCCAAATTAAAGTTGTTTTCACTGCTTTGATTTGGGAATTGGGGGTTGCAACACAAGCTATGGGCAATTTGTATTTTACAGCCTGCCTGTCTGCTCCCTGGTTCTGGAACATGTTTGCCCAGCCTGCTGTTCTGGCTCAGACCCTCTCAGTCCATTTCCCTTTCATCAGCTCCCTCAGACTGAGTGTGTTTCTGTGATAATGGGAGATAATATGGATGGGTGTGTGTGTGTTTGCTTGCATGCATTTGTGCAAGCACGGGGACTAGATGGTGGTCTGGAGCCAGCGGAGGGTCTAGCTGAGAGAAACATGTCCCGGGTGCCCTGTGCCTTCTGTGGCAGTGTGTTGATTTGGCCCAGGCTGTACATGTGCTCAGTGTGCTGCAGCAGCGCTTCCACCACACAGCTCTTTTTTTGTTTTTTACCAGCACTGTAATGAAAGGGGCTTATTCAGCCCTGTGGGGAAGCAAGCCTTTCATTTGGGATTCCTGACTGATCAAGCCATACATATGGGACACACTCCCCTCAACCCCACATGCCACCGTGAGCATCTCTCCATAAATCCAATCAATCAGAGGCCCTATTGCTCAGATGTTATACAATTACCCAGCAACAGAGCCTCTTTCTCTGACTTGACTGGTCCTCTTGCACACAGTCCACCAATCCTTTCGTGGCTTGGGTAAAGGACCCCGGAGCATCCATTCACTGCCTATTGAGATACAAACAAAAAGACGCGTGAGTCTTCATCAGAGCCCACTGGATGAGGCTGGGGATCAATAACTACATGTAATATGATTAGTATTTCAAACTTCCGCTGTTACTCTCACTTTCTGCTGAGTTAATTCCTATTGATAATGCATATATTTGCCAGGACCAGAATGCAATGTGGACACTGTGGTTCAACACAGTGGAATACAGCATGCAGACCAGATTTAAAGGGATATTATGTTTTAATAAACTATGTAGAGCATTTTACTAAACAATATATGGATATGCAACTAAACTACAAAGGATAAGATACGCTAGTCTTATTCATCAATGAAAAGAAGATATCTTTGTTACCTGGGAGTTGCTCATTATTTTAAGAGCACTTCCATTTTTGACAAGTGGAGAGTGTGACACAGCAGCAACACATCCCTACACACAGAGACACATATTAACACCCTGTCATCTATGTTTCCTGCTGCCAACCTCCTGCAGGAAAACAAGTATGCACACCACCAATCAAACACAGATCACAGGCTTCATATTAGGCCCCTGCTGAGTGGAACGTGATCCAATGTGAGATGTGGAAACGACGGAAGCAGGAGGGCAGCAGAATGTAAGCGATCCTTAGTACACCCCCCTCCCTGCCCAGCATGCAGTTGATATGACAAATTCTGCTGATGCTAGCCTCATCTCCACACCAGACAATCCAACATCCCAACAGACCCACCTTTTCAGAGTGCTCTGTGCTATGTATCTCCACCATATCCATGTTGTTCAACAACTATGGAAACACAAAAACAAATGATAATAAAGCATAAAACAGACTGAATATACGCTGGTGTGACATGTTGGCAGTTGGACAGCACTAGTGCGGCTGGGCTCTTCATTTGGATGTGGGCACAAATCTGTCTGCTTTAACATTCTCCTCATGTCTGTGTGCGTTTCCTCCCAAAGTACAAAGACGTGTTTCAGGTGAACTACTGACTTTAAAATGTGTATAATGTCTATGTGTGAGAGAATGGGAGTTTTTGATTACAACGGACTGGTGCCCTCTCTAGGATATACCCTGCCTTGTTCTCCAGCCCACCATGACCTTGCCTTTCACAAGTGGTTACAGAGAATGGATGAAAGGATGGATACATGTTGGTGCTACACACACATGAAAGGACACCTTCGGTACAAACCTTTTACTAATGACACAATCCCACTGTGTCAGAAGCACTGTTGATTGAAAGCTATGAAAACACACTGCATTAAATTTCCAGTAAAGGTACAATATATATAAAGAGTAGAATTATTGTACTCTATTCATTTTATTTTAAAATTATAACCAGAACTGATCCCCTATGTCACACACCCCCACCCCCCAGTAGCCACAGCTCAACCTCTTCATGAAAGGGAAGCCTTCTAAATAGATTAAAGGCTGCCCCATTTGAGCTGTTTGTTGTCGACTGTTTGGCCTGGGATGTGAGGAGACACTCCCAGGTGGAAAATCAAAACCACCCAACAGAGTATGGAGGTAACTCTGGAATACTACTGTACATTATTGGTTTATATTATTCTATTCATGCCTGTGACTCCACTGAATTCTAAAAGAATTTCTGCATAGCAGCAAGGGTGTGTTTCTCTGCAGTCACAGGGTATATGATGACAGAATGCGGCATAGAGGACAAGACAGACTTGAAGTCTGAAGACTGCTGGGTCAAGTGGCAGGGGGAGCCTTGTTGTGCTACCTTGAGAAACAGCAAAATCTGAATTGCTGCAGTATAATCAACTATGCAAATCTGTAAAACTGCATAGATGCGCTGGCATGACAAATAATAACAGTAATAGAGTGTAGTAGTACAGTGTACTCACATACCTTCTCCTTCAGGGCGAGGAGCTCCCCTTCTAGGTAACGCTGCTCTTCCCTGGCCTGCTCTAGCTCCAGCTCCTTCCTCCTCAGCTCCTCCTGAAGACCGAGCAGTTGCTGTGCAGATTGAGGACAGCATTGCCAGGATTAGAAATGTACCATCACTGACAGTCATGTCCCATGTCCAGGACCACAGCTGCAGTGGGAATAAATATGCAGTAGCAGTGGGTGTCACCTTATACAATAAACACAAAAATGAGCCGGTTCAGAAGTGTAAAAAGGAGCCAGTGAGCAGAGCAGCTATAAAGAGCATGTGGCTGCTGTGGGCCAAGGCAGTGGAAGCAGGCCAGTGGCAAAGATACCTGCTGCACGCCCTGCGCACTCTGCTGCAGGAAACACAGCTGCTGCTCTTGGGCACGCTCATCCTCACCCCGGGGGGCCCTGCCCTGCTCCTGCCTTAGAAGTTCCACCTCACTCCGGCAGGCATCCAGCTGCCAGCGCAGGCTGTCATTCTCCTCCCGCAGGGCACATGTCTGCGCAGCTAGAGCTGGCCACAAGGAGAGGGGAGGGCCGTAGTTACATATATTTACACACACACACACACACAGAAGCATATTCATACACACTTACATATCCCCTTCACACATGGAAACTTAAGACATTGATAGTAGCATGGAAGGAGACAGAAACAAACCTCAGTCCACTTTTATACTTTACATACATTAACAGTTTTCATATATACAGTATGAATTAGCTGTCATTCAGTCACAAACACAAGCAGCTTTTAATTCAGGCTTGGAGTCCCTGTTGACCTGCTGTACATGCTTTTTATGCTGTAGCTTGTCTAAACAAACACTGCTTTTCAGGTGATAAATATTTATAATGACCACTTAAAAGGCTTTCTGAAAGCTTTCAGATTGGCAGAAATAACACTGAGCCTGAAATAACTGGAAATACTTTAAAAAATTGCTTAGACTATAATACTAGCTGGGAGTATATTTACAATCAATTTATACATTGCATACTGATTTAATTCTGAAATATTATATCTGCTGATAGTTAACCTGGAAAAAGAGAAACACTACCTACAACAAATATGTATGTTCGTTTTATGCACGATTTATTCATTTGTCCAAACAACAATTATTAAATTAGGTACTGCAATGTGTAATTGTCTTTTTGTACAGCGGAAAATTAATTCTGTTCAGGGGTTACATTCTTCAGTAGAAGTAACACCTGAAATGGTATTAACTGTTCTGACACTACCATCGTAGTGTAACAGTTTTCAGCGCACCTGACTCATCCAAACGCATTTTCTTGCAAGGGTTTCCATCCACATCATCATCAGACATCTCCATTTCCTCCTCCCTTCGGATGCCCATGATCTCCTCACTGTGAGCATTCCGCAGCTCCTGTGACAGCACGACCAGAGATATAGCTCTTCTGAGAGATTTAACAACCTGGGTGGCTGTTCCGAAAATGATCTCCCACAAACCCCCTTGAGGAAGACAAAGGAATGATGACACAGCACACAGGTGAGCTGCATTTGCTGGACGCCTGATCAGGTCTAACATGCAAACACAAATGGTGGAGCAAAGAACAAACCCTGTAACTGCCATACTTTCTTACTACTAAAAGAACAGTACAGAATGCCCAGAGCATCACTTTTTTCATGAGTTGAAAATGCACCATAAAATAATCACATTAGACTAACTTCTTGCACCAGCAATCCCACGATACAAATGACAGAAACAGCTCAGAAGAAACTGAACACATCTGCTGTGAAAAATCTCTACTATGATAAAATAAATATGCTTAGGGATGGATAAGCATATCATAGCTTTGTTATTAGCCAGAAGGAAAAAAGCACAGTGTCTTATGCTACAAGGTGGAGCTGGCTTTGTATATTTGCCTGCTGTAGCTAATAATTTTACCTTCCAAGGTCAAGTTTAGCGTCGATCACAGTCGGTCCACAGTGTGTGAGTCCTATGTTCTTCGCCCAGGGACTCTATAATTTTCTCTTGTTGAGAACCAGTACTTGAAGTGAGCTGGTACTCAGCAGCACACAGTTACTGGCATTTTTGTACTTGGCTCTTTGGAGTACCGGGGCCTTTTATTCTGCATGGACACTTCTCATAAGCTCTCTGTACTCTTTTCTGCCCACAGACAAGCAGATTCTCTGATTCAGCTGCTCTCCCAGCACATGACTGCTGTAGCACATGACAATCATTCATAAATAGTCCACATAGTTACATTTCATTACCCAGGATGCAAACTATGCTGCAAGTCAGCTTGCACAGTTTACCTACCATTCATTCAAAATGTGTACCCTTTTCAAAATAAATATATACAGTAATTCCTCAGTATCCATCCTTTCTAGATCTGAATTTTTGCAATAACGCCTCTTGAGAATTAACATCTAATAATTGATTTCTGAATGAAAACTTTTGCTATAATGAATTTTTATCCAAAGCTTATCGATAATAAAAAAAATCAAAACACAAATAAAAATCAGAATAAATGTTTAAAATCTACACATAAACACCACAAAGTGTACTTTAATAAAATAGTATTGTATGTACTGTAATAAACTCTACTGTGTACTGTTACGCATTTATCCGAAGCCAGACCTGCACGTGCATGGGGGTTATCAGGTTACTTTGACACATTTTTATTCCCTTTATTCAACATCTCATAACACTGAACTCCCGCTGCAAACCTTGCACGTGTGCCCTCTCATGTCCCGTACGTAATTTAGTGACACTTGATACTATCATGCGAAATGTCCTAAACTGTACATATTGCACCACACCTTATAAACATGAGAATTAATGTTTTCTAATGTTTCATTGTGTTTTCTGTTTAGGTAACTAGTGTTTACAATGCTTATCATACTGAAGTCATGGATTGATAGTTATATGGGTGTTTTCTGAAGGGTTGGGAGAACATTATTTATTTATTTCCCCCCATTTAAAATAATGGGAAGTAGGCATTTGGTGTCTGAAAAAATTCAGTATCCGACTTGTTTTCAAAGATGAATTAGATTCAGATACCAAGGGATTACTGTATTGAGTACATCATCAATATTTCCTAGTATTTTTTGTTCATTGCAGAAATTCAAAACGTAGTCCTGAAAAGTTAGCTAATAGTGACCAATATGCACACCAACCACACCTCCCAATAAGGGGAGTACCACCACTTATGTTTTTTCCACTTCAAGCACCGTTGAGAACTGAAATACAGTCAGCAAAATGATTCCCAGTCCATGTACTGTGAGACCGGCCATTAGTCTGTGGGAGCATTTATTTTACCATGAGACTCCTCAAAGTGAACTTACCAGATCAATCATAAACCCTTGTTAGAATATTTCTCAAAGGACCCTTGACCACAGTGTGAATAAAATTGTCTGTATGAACATTAATACAGCCTTACCTCCCATTACATTTTAAATGGCAGTCCCTTTTTTGACTTGCTTGGTGAATAGTGTAAAACCCACAGGACTTTTAACTCTGACAGGGAAAATTTCCTGCCAGACTGTCAATCATGGTGTGGTACAGTCTTGTATTCTAAGGATGACCAACACAACTGGACAAACACAGACTCACAAAAGATGATGGAGACACAGACATTCTAAGACCCTCATTACTAATGCCTGGACAGTCAAAAGCAAGGACGTCTTACTGGGGTTCGAAAAGGGACTGGACCCCCATATGTAATGCATATTTTGGCTTGAATAGCTAAGGCATATTTTAAAATTCTGATGTACAGAATTTTGAAGTACCAGAATTCTGATTTTCTTGGGTATGTGCAGAGTTATAATGTTTTTGTATTTTCTATAAATCATTACAGTTAAAACACTGGCATGGGAAAAGCTCAGCATGGGAAATACAGATGCAAACTGCTTTGAATCTCCATGTACCAAACTTCATGCAACCTCTTTTCATCAAGATTAATTGCTGTTCTCAGTCACTGATCAAAGAAACAAATTGTGATGTAAAGTTTCCTTTTTCTGAGATGTATTTTTATTTTTTCTAAGACTTGCCATCTGATAAAATCATCATCACTCTGGAAACTATTGTCTCCATGGCAGCATCCTAGACCTTCTAGGAGGCTTATAAAGGAGCGTCTGAGGGTACATGTTCCTTTGATGTGTTTAAATGTTCTGCATGAAGTCTGAATTCTGAGAACAGCAAAATCTTAGCCAGTGAAGGTATAACATCACCCAATCTACACATATATGATGCTTTTTTATCTGGTCATCAGCATGGCAAGAAGGGAAGAAGAATACCAACCTCACATTGCTTGCGCCAAATGTCTATGTTCTTGCGCTGTGCTTTTGAGAAATGGTCCCATGCCTTTTGCCTGGTAGCGGCGGTGAAAACGGCCGTAATCTGCTCAACTTTGGTGGATAAGGAAGTCAAACAAGACAAGCCATTTATGCAGAGCTTTAAACCTCAAACAAACCAGAGACGCTAGGCATCTCAACGCAAGTTTGTTTCATTGAGCTTCTTTGTGTGTCTCGTACTACTTACATCCCATGACCTGTAGATTAAGGTCCATCAGTACTTACAAAAGCAACATTTTACATGAAATGGCAATTTACATGTAAAGTGATACTAATTTCCAAGTGACCACAATCATATTACAATCGCCAAGAGATCATAACGATCACAACAGTTTTACTTTATATCACACGTCATAAACATCACCTCTAGCAAATAGTTTTTTTTTTTCCTGGAATTTATTCCTAATAAAACTAAGCAGAGGTGCCTCCAGTTCTACAGTGACTGGCGTCTTTTACCATTTACATTTAAGCATTTATACCTTTTAGTTCATTCAAATTCTGATGTTGCCAAGATTTGGTACCTTCAGCATATTGCAAGTATTTCAGTTAGCAACTTCAGTTCCACTTTTACTAAGATTCAATTTTTGGGATAAATCTAGCTGTTATAAAGCTTTTCACATCACATCAAACAGTTAAAAGCTCAATTTTATGCTTGCCATGTTTTCCAAGAGTTGAATTTACTATTTGTAGCTCTTTCAGAAATGTATTATTCATATCTCGCAAACTACTGTGGTACAAATTCATTGGCTGTAAAATTAATGACTAGAGTTTTATAAAAACAGAATTTCAGGAGGGAGATGTTAGACCAAACACCTGGCCATGACTGGCTGCCAATAACACACAACATGTATAAACACCCACTAACTTCCACAGTCCCACATACGTTGTATTCCACAAACCCTCCATCACCCCACGTCTACCCCTCATTCGTCCACTAGTAGACTCAGTGGGGGCACAACAGCCTCACTCAACAGAAGGTGTGAGCCCTCCAATGGACTCTGAGCCCAGATGGTGAAGTACACTAAGGACACTTCCAAATACAGAAAGTATATTATTCAAATATGTAAGAGAATGTTGCCCTACCTGATAAGCACTTGAGAAAAATGGGACATCACCCTTCTGCTGTTCCAGTGGCTCCAGCCTTACTTTACTTACCATCACAGACTTTCTTTTTAACCGGTGTGAGGGTGTCTCTGTACGCAAGTTGGACCAGTTGGACTGCTGGACTGGTTTCTCATTGACCTGGCCTACATTTACTAGTAAAAGCTGGTAGTGGAAGAATAGGTCTGGTAATTCATGGCTCTGGAGGTGCTACAGAAGCTATGTGAAGCAGAAGTGAGACTCACATTGCATCAGGATTGCCAGCAGAGCATTCTTGAACCGCTCCTTGGCCAGCTCCAGCTCTTCCTCATGTTGAACCTTCTCATTCATCAGGCGCCGCACATGACTATTGACCAACTGGATCATGCAGTAGAAGTGGTGGGCTGAGCGACGGTTGACCTCGCCGCGCTCAATCCAGGCAAGCAGCACAGAGTTGGCCTCGCCAAACTTGTTGTCATCTGCAGGAAGTCAAATGTTACCACTAATGTAGTCTTCACTTCATCTTCCAGTCCCTTATCTGGACAGCTATTTCAACAAACATCCAACAACTTATCACTTACTGCAAAAAAGTGCAAAGTAAATACAAATGAAAAACAGCAACTCCATGGTGCATCTGCAATGCTATCTAATCAAAAGGGACAAACAAGCAATGCCAACTCCCACACAAGCACTAAAAATACTGAAGGAAATACAGTACTAATGCCATGAATGACTAGTCCAGCTTTCCATCCATGGTGCTAAATGACGTTCAAGAGAAATGTACACTGAAATGTGAACAACATCAAAGGCTTTGCTTCCAAGTGAGACAACAAAGAAATGCTATTTCTGGATGAGTGACAGCAACAAGGGCCCATCTCAGCCACCTCTCTTCAGTTTAATAAGGCCATGTGCAGCTCATCTAAATGCATTCCACATTTGAATGACAACTGACATGTGAAGGCAGAGGCACAGGCTGCTTCTGTTTAGAAACCATCCAACATCTCACATGTGAGCCATTTTGTGCAGCTTGCATTTCATTATCAGACAGGTATTCAACAAAGGAGTCAATTTTAAAGCAAGTGGTGAGTTCAGGTGTGAAAGTGGTACTACAGTATCCCAATGACCCTAATGTTTTTTGTTCACACGAGACATTTTCTGCAGCTTAGAATTTATGCCAGTATGTACCCAGCAAATGAGCCAACCAAGTCAAGTGCAACAAAATACGTGTTAAAAAGCACCATGGATGAAGGACTACACACCATGCAGTTAATGAAAAGCCCTCACAGGACTAAAAGAAGCCCATCGCCGGCTGAAGGAATCTTTTATAGCAACCTTGGCAATATACCTTCTACATTTAAAACAGTACTGATACCAGTAATGGGAGGGTATGCTTTTAATGGCAAGAGAGAGCTGAGGGGTTTGGGAAACAGCTATGGTACCACAAAGCAGTAAAGTGTAAAAGATCCTGAGGTTGCTAAGCTGGTCTCCAAACTTCACTGGCTGCTGGGGAGACAATCAGTTTCCATACCCTCTAGGCAGCAACGCTACCTGACAACTACAATGATAATTTCTTCCTCCAAATTAGACTGCACCCAAGAAGCCCAGAAGTGCACTGTACAAAGTACATACTGAAGAAAGTCCCCCAGTGTGCCCCTTCACAAGTCAATCTCTCTGGCCTCTAAAGTGTCACCTACCACTGTGGACAATTATTTTCAGAACATTGGTGGTTATTAGATGTTTAATACTGTTTTTGAGGGGCTATAAAAATTAAATGAGCATCACGAATGTATTTACTTTCTTAAAGGAAAAAGGTTTAGCCAGAGGCTCTCTGGATGAATATGATTAACAAAAGAAAAGAAATGACTTCAAAATAATTTTCAAAGAAGATAAAATAAAATATTGCAGTGTTCTGGCAGCATGAGATCAAGAGAACAGGAACTTAAAAACAAGATTTTTTTTGCTGGATGACTGCAATGACTGCACTAATAACAGCAGCAGGGAAGAAATCACAAAGGTGTGGATTTTTATCACAGTCAAGAATGCAGCACACTTTCAAATGAAGGAGCTGTTGTTGCTGAACATCAGGGTCCAAGGCTTTTCTTCTCCATTGAAATGGTCCATGCAGCTGAGCACAATACACACCATATCTTATGATAGCAAAACATGCTGTATTACACAAAACCAGCTCCAGCAATTACAACTGATGTGAGTACATATTTGTGGGCAACAGGATCTTAGATGTCCTACAGCCTCCCTGAACACATCTGATAGCACAGCAGGCAGGAATCACTGTGCAGGCAACTGTACTTCTCAGATTATTTTGCAACAAAAAGTATGGCTTTTTGATGCAATCAAGGCTGAGAAATCAAAATCCCAATGGTAAAAATCAAAAGGTATAGAAAGGTAGAGAGATGTGACTTTCACTGTAATCGCCACTGTGGCCTATTGAACGCTTAGGACATTCATCAAGTTCCAACTCAAGGAACTTATTTTGAAAGCAAAGGAAGCTTGAAATAAACATTTGCCAAAAAAGGGTTACACATTAATAATGAATTAAAAAGAAGCAGAGTTTTCGTGCAGAGCTTCTGTGAATTGAATTCACTCCAGTCCTTTCTGAACTGTGTGTAAATTAGATTGTCAAACAAAATGGGATTAAGAACACGGTCTGTATCACAGAGCCATTTAATTCTGATTATTTACAGCCATTTATAATTGGGATATTCCAAAGTATCTGAAATGAGAATCACTGTAAAAGACAGTGTTTGTTACGGCCAAGAATTCAGGTCTACTGAGGCAGATATTGATGAGGTCCATTTGCAGTCGTAAGTACGAACGCTTGGAGGAAGGGTAATGTCATTAGGAAAGTGCTCTGAGCCCTGTGTTTGCGCTTGCTGGCATATTTGCCGTTGTCGCATGCATAAGTAATGAGAGTTTGCACAGTTTAGGTCAGTGGTTGCACTTTAAAGGGGGCTGGTTATGTGTTTCCACAAGTAGTGCCATCTCCTAATGAATCTGCACTGGCATCTGTCAACAAAGCCTCCACGTGTGGGGGGTTTGTGTTAACTGAGTGTACCATAGCCAAGAACAGAACATAGTGAGAAAAATGTTCCCTTTTACTAAAAAAGCCAATGTCCCTAAGTCCACTCCCTATACTCCAGAGGGCTTGATGAGAGCCAGAACTGGACACAACGTTAGGTAAACACCAGTACAGTACAGAGCCAATAACCCTAGCAGCAGTGGTCAGGCAGAAGGATTTTTGTTTGGGGGAGGGTCTCATTGAAAATGACTTTGTTAAGACTGCCTACCTGACACAGTGATGGTTAAGACATTCAGAACATAGCCAGACATTAGTGTGCTACCATCTTGACAGCCCTGGAAATGTTTCCTATTTTTAATTCAAATTTAACACACATGTCCCACATACCTGCCCCACTGCTTTCATTTCCACTTTCCCCCCTCGTTTTAATCAAAAACATCATATTTACATCATTGCCTGCAGATTGCATCAGGAGTTCTCTGTATAAACTGTTTTTCGATGAAAAAAACTAACCTTTAAGTTTTTCGGCTAGAAGACCCGCCTCATGCTCAGAGTAGTGCATTATAGGGGGTGGGGAGGGTCGCAGCTGGCGCTGGTGGCGCTCCTCACGGGCCAGCAGCCTCTGCCTGCACTCCCACTCGTACAGGTCATCCCGCGCCTGAGCAAAGTCCACATGGATACGGCCAGAGTCCTTCTTGTCAGTGCTGGAGCCAATCCTCATCCGGTACCCTGCACACAGGTGTGAATATGTACTGTATCCCTCACTGCCCACAGCCAGTTTAAATAAAAACACACATTTTCCAGCAATCATTATAAGATAAGAAGTGCAACTATCTGGTTGCACTAATAAAGCCTAATTCCTCTATAGATTTTCTGATTCTGTAATTCCAGCACGTTAATTCTTCAGCTCCCAGGAGAGGTATCTTTCCTTTCAGTGAAGTGAGACTAATGATGTGGGTCAAACACCAGGTAGTACAAGTGTGAGGGTAAGTGTGGGGAAATAGTCTAGTGTGACATAGTGAGTATTGTTTAATTGTAACCATGGAAATGTGGATGGAGGTGCACACTCTCTATCAACACTCCTGCCATTGATACAGGGTGTCCTCTGGTTGTGAAGTATATCCTAAAAAACAAGGTAATTTCATTTACTGTTAATTTGGTAATTTTTCTCCAAGGCAGCTTACTTTTTACTGGAGCAGTTCAGGGTAAGTATCAAACATGTCAGAGGACCAGAAGACAGTAGCTCTTACCACTATCAAAGCTGCTGTCTATATTAAGTCTGATGTCATTGTTGAGTGCAGTGTAAAGCTCTTCCAGAGATGTTGTAGCTTTTCTCTTCCAGAGTGGTAATAAAGAACCCCCCCCCCATCTACTTCCCCTCCTGCAGTCCTTTGAATCAGTTTTGTTGTTAGTGTTACATCTGCTACAACATCCAGCAAGGCTGACTGTTTAATGGAAGCTCACCAGACAAGTATATGGCTTTGTCCACCATGAACTCCTGTGCAAACCGAATATGACAGAAGTTCTTCTTGCTCTTGCGGACAGCAATAATTTCCCCACAGTGGTCAAAAACCTCCCGGATGATCTCTTCTGTGGCGTTTTCTGGGAGCCCTCCCACAAACACAGTTTTGCACCCTGGTGGTCTTTCCCTGGTAGATGGAGGTGGCAAATCTATGTGTAGAACACAAGGGCAAAAGTTTACCGTATACATGTAAATACTGTACAGACTATACTACATGAGAAAAACACTAATACTAGGCATTATGTATAACAACCGTCAAAATTTCTGTAATAGGGACAAGATATGGCCTAAAATAAAGGGAGAGTTCTAAAAGCGGAAACAAAGAGGAAAATCACTCCTTATTCCAGATTGTGCAATGGTGAGCAACATTTGGATAGGATCTCTACATTAATTTTTGCTACAGTTGAACATTGGAGAATATAATTTTTCCACCTTAAATAATGATTGAAAAGTAGTTACAGTGAAAGAGAGAGAAACTGAATATATGAAAAATGTCCTGTAAAAATAGAGTGTACCCAGGGCAGGCACTTAGTGCATCTTTACATGTGTGTCACTGTAAAAGGTTCCGCTGCCTTTTCACACAGTGCACGCAACACATCAGTCCAACCCTATTTCTAGACAAGAACTTTTGGTCCTTGACCCTTACTGGGATTCTGAGGGAAGAGTGTACAACTTTTACAGTGAATAATCTCCTTGACGACTGGGATTTCTGCTGGTACAGGAGGTGGCGGCACGAGGCTAATTCCTGCCATCATGGGGTTTATGGGTGTCAGGATGCCCAAGCTTGGGTCATAGCCCGGCATGCAGATAGAATCTGGCAGAGATGGGAGAGAACTCGCAGTTAGGTTATATTTATTGGACCCTTTGAACACATTCTCTAAGGAATTTGCCAAGATTACTGTTGTGGTAAAGTAAAAGTGTTGAAGATTAGAAAAAAAACATATATGAACAAAATTCATTGCCACTTTGTTTAAATTAAAATAAAGGAATTTCTCCTTTGTTGACTTTCCAGAGCCACACTGAATGTCGCTGGTGAGAAAAAACGTCAGACAATTGTGTTTGTGCACTACAGATAGAAAACACTCATCGATGAATCTGTCAACAGCAAATCTGTGAAGCTGATGGCTTAGTGAGCAGTGGTGTTTTGAAAAGCCTTTAAGTGACTGCCACATAGAAGTTAAAAGTAAAATAAAATAAAAAGCTGCACATCCATCCAAGGTGTTGGAGTTTATACCAAGGCCAATGTTGCATTTCATACAGCAGTGAGTTCAAACAACTTTTCAAAACTAAGCCAGACTCCAAATTGCATTCTGGGAAAATTTACAAGAGGATTACAGATCCAATATTTATTTGCCTTGGAGTAAAGAAGAAGGAGATGATTATAAGCAAATCTCACTTCAGACTGAAGCAAAATCAAAGACGGCCAGGAACTTTGGAACATCCTTCGGCTACACATAAAGCTGTAAAGACAGGTAAATTACACACTGGACACCTCACATTCAGTATGCTTTAGTATGTTTTTTTACAATGCAAGTGCTTCCAGATTCCACATGTTTAATATCCTTAAAGTTCAGTTCTTCCTTTCATTCACAGGATATTTTCTTTTCTTGTGTAGAAAGGAGACTGGCCTTAAAGCCTGTCTTTGAGTTAACCTTGAGAACATCTGGTCATAATTTCCATGGAGGTGATGGAATGGTGAGCCAAAGCTTCAATGAATGACATTATCATGCATGTGAAATGGCTCAGCTCATTCCCATGCACCAATCTGGAATGTAAAAATCCAAGGGGAAAGCTCTTTCTGTATGGTTCTTTGCATGTAAAATATTAAATTAAAATAAAATATAATTATCCATGGAAGTTGGAGTGAGGATGTAGACGTCGGACACTCAGCATGACATCATGCATAGGCCACTAAAAATGCTGCTCTAATGTATCTTATTCAGCTCAGTCTCCACTGTTTCCCTCTCACAACACATTCGGTGAATTTGGGCTTTCATTTCCTAGCAGAGTATTATATTGTTTATAGTATATAGTGTTAAATAAGGCTGTCCATTGTCCATCCACCTTCAAAATTCAGAATAAACAATGCAGTGGAAGAAAAACAGACCTAATATTAAAACACTGAATGCATTAAAGTGCCTTGACTATGAACATCAATGTGGTCTTTTTAGAAAAATCAATAAAAAGATACAGCTTTCTCAAAAACAAGCATTTTATACCATATTTCAAAAGGTATCATGGAAATTTATTGAATGTCTGCAGCAAAATTACAATTATTTATATTATTTTTAATTCACCTTTCAGCTTTTTTGGAATTTTTATTTTAAATCCATGCACAAAGAATTTCAAGGCTTACACCAATTTTAATCGTAAATCCCCTTCAGTGCTGCTTATTAAATCTTCCCCTGCCGTCTCACAATAGTTACTCTTTAGGCGAGTCAAACATACTATATTTGGAAAAAGATTTGGATTCATGTTCGGTGTTAGAAAGCCATCAATGGCAGAAATGTAAAAACATCTTTAAGCATACAAATTTTAAAATATATTTAATAAAGGGGCAACTATCAGCAGGAAAGAGGATCAGCAGCCCTAAATTAAATTTGACTGCATAATTTATAGACCAACAAAAATGTAAATTTAACATATGGGAATAGATGTTCCTCTACCATTTGGGACATAATTCATGAATACTTTGCATTTCAAGAGTATGAGAATCTCTTGAAAATATGAAAGAAGGAAACAGCAACATACTGAAAAGGTCTGTGTTTGTGCAGACTGGCAGAGAGGATGCCTTGCTTTTTCCTCTTCATAATTTGGATACTATAATAATTAATTGCCACCTGAATATAATAAACCTTTACTTTTAAATGTCAACACGCATCTGTAAACATCTGTAATTTTTGCTATTTTTAGGTAGATTCTCAAGATAGAGAAGAGCAAGACACTCAACACTCAGTATGTCTTCAACAAGGTTTGTGTGTCCCAGAAATAATGCTGAAATGGGATTCTGCTGTGAATTGCTACAAATTAAACATAGTGACTAGAAAAAACACAATGCATCAAATTTTCTCAAGAAATTTCATTGTGAGATTGGAAAAACCCTTGCGATTGTCAAAATTAATGATAACGAACATTTAATGTTTACAAATGTTAATAGGTGCATTGTCTAGCTTCGATTTATTTAACATACCGGAATGAGCCTAAAACGCCGTCAGTTATTTCTCAAATCGAATAAACCTTTTTTTGAAATACAGTGCCGTTGCTGTGTGAAATGTCTATATGTAGTGTATCCTAGGCTTCTCATTGAAAATTGTTCATAAGGTAAAAACTGCACATTTCAATTTTCAATTATTTTAAAGTCATTTGAGACCGAAATTCAAATATATAATTCAAATGATATGAATGCCAATTTTTCAAGTATATGACAATGCTATAAATATGTATGATCTCAGGATCTGCTCATGCATTTTAATCAAAGTCTAATTTGCCTCAGTCCTCATCGCCTTCCCCGTCCTTTGCGGTGGTAATTACGGTGGATATGTTCCAGAGCTAAGCCTCCATCTGCGTGAGTATGGTCATAAATGCAATGAGAATATTCAAGGAAAATACATATTACAGCCAATTACCAACTAACACCACGCTGACATCCGGATGCTTCTCCAGATGGACCATTCACTGCCCTTCAGCTTAAGTAAAAAGAAAAAACATAAGCTACAACTTTCTGAAAGCCTTAAATATTAAAATCCAAGGACATATTTCTTATGCATAGTTCATACTTTGAAAGCTGGACTGAGAACTTTGGAGTTTGGAGTTTGGAGATGAGTCCTTGGACCAAGCATTGGCCACTCAAGCTGCTCCGAGTATCTTTAACTCAGACTCCGGTGTTCTCCTTTCAGTTTATATTCAGTGAATGCAGGTCATTGATATTTAGTCTACATACACCAGCATGGGATCTGCATTCAGTTTAAAAAACCAGTGTACTGAGGTTGGTTATGTGTGCAGCCAAATCAGCAATAATTCAAGTTCTGCAGTTGCTAGTAGAAAGGTAATTCCAGTATTTAAAATTCAGGCAAGAAATCTGGTCAGTCCATTAATAAGATATTCCAAGCAAAATGGTAAAATTAGGCATTGGTAGAGCCCAAGCTAAGTTGAAAGCTGCAGTACATCATGGCCATTAGCTTAAATCCCCTGAATGAGGTACTCACCATGAGCACCAAGATGTGCCAAGAACCCAATCTTGTCAAATGTAACATGAAACTACTTTGAATACCTACAACAAAAAATCAACTTTTTAAAATTCATCTTTCAGCTTCCGGAAAATTTACTTTTAAATTCTTATACTTAGAACTTAAGGCTTACACTGTTTTTAACTGTAAATCCCTTTTGATTCTGCTTTATTAAATCTTCCTTTACAGTTCAACAATAGCCACCCTTTAGGCAAGGTGAGTCCACTATATTTAGAGCAGCATGCAAATTCATTCCCTTGCCCACAAAATCTTCAACAATTGAAACAAACTTAGAAAAATAAACTACATCTTTAAACGTAATAAAAATGTGAGTGCCAGCTGAAGTGGTTGTTGTGGTTGCTTTCTGATTTACCCTCATACAAATTCTGCAGTCTGGCTGAAACTTCTAGAAGAATAATTTGAGATCGTTTTCTGCAATGCCCTCACTTAATCCTTTGACAACATTGTGTTTAAATTGATGTCAAAATGAAAAACGCCAGACATGAGAAAAACAAAATCCAGCTCTGTATTAAAAGACCAGTGTGTTTCTATTAGTCATGGGTTTAGACTGGAATCAAACTGGAGAAAGCCTTATATTATCAAGATAAAATTATGTTGTATTCTGGCTTAAACTGGCATTCATGCTCAATTGTCCATTTTGCCCACTGCCAAGAGCACCGTCTTGAAATTAAATATTGCTCTTAATTGTACACCAATTTCAAAATCTCCTGCTGATATCAAAGACAACAGTGTTTTTTCAGTGTAACCCACAGGAGACATTAGACCAAGACCTGTACAAAACCTTCAAGCCTGGGAAAATTTTTAAAAAATCCAGCAGTTCACACAGTATTTACATTACAGATAAATTCTATCATTTGCTACCACACACTGTAACATGTCAGACATGTCATACTGGAGATGGAGGTGGTACAGATGCTGTGGGCTGCGAACTACCTGATACGAGCTGCTGTCCTGTTAGTCCCACAGGCACAATTCCAAGGTTGTTCATGGCAGTTGTCCAGGCACCAGGGTCTGCCATGGGAACGCTGTGGTGGGGTCGCTCCGATCCCACAGGCCCAGGGCCATCCGCCGCTGCAGTGCATAACCAGAAACAACAGAGCATTGAAGAACATCCCTATGGCAGCCCTGAGGGCAACCAGACTCACCATAATGAAAAGACAGACATCAGAACTGGCTTCCCCAGTGAGCGAACAGACACACCAGCATCAGACTGTAGCTGTGGAAGCACTTTTCACAAGACCCTTCAGATGAATGCTACCGGGGTTTGGGTTTCTGTGAAACTCAGAGAGGGAGAGCAGGCTGGGGAGGATTTCACTGTGACAGCTCTGAAAGGCACTATGAGGTAAAATAAAATGAGGACAGACAAATCATCAAGGGCACACTGTTAGGTTGTCAATCTCGGAAAGCTGGCTTCTCCTTCCACTGCTCATGGCGTCTGCAGTCAAGCCCATCCCATAACACAAGAACAGCCCCGGCGTTATTACCCAGCCTCCACAAGATTAACGCGTTACGGTGGAAGGCAGAAAGCAGCTCTCCCCTACGCCAACGCAAAGTGCTGCAGACCATGTGATAAGGCAATATGGCTCAGTCTCTCAGCTGGCTAATGGGGGGTCAGTTCACAGCTCATCAGGTGTTCAGGATCTAAAATACACACCTCATGCTACATTTACTATTTCTGTTTCTTGTATGACTGTTTACCAAATGCAACAAGCCTGTTATTTTTTATTTAATAATCACAATGAGAATATTTAAAATAATTTTAATGCACTGTTTTTTGCGATGATAGTAGTTCACATTACAGCAGTCTTTGTTTAGGTGATCTCTAGCCCCCATATGGCAGAAGAATTGCATTGCTGTTCACAAAGCAAACGGCAACTTCCCCTCTAGGGAAGGAAGTAAGTCGTAATGAAGCTATGCTTTGACTGGGCGGTCTTGTCCGTTGTCTCGTTGTGTTTTGTTTGGACCCTCAGGCAATGATGGAAGACCTCTGACTGATGATGCAACCCTGCTTTGGAATATCCCTTGAAATCGTCATCTCCAAATCTTTCTCACTTCAACAGTTATTTCTCATCCTTCTTTTTCTTTTTCTTGAAGATAACACTTGCTTTGAGAATATGGATTATAGAACAAAACCTGTGATCTATACCATAAAAATGCTGCTGCTCTCTATCTTGCATTTTATAGTATCCATAAAAAAACAAAGGTTTCGATAAGATTAGATGGATCATTAGCCTCAAGGAATTTCTTTTTGTCATTTTAAAGCCATTTCACGTGCATTGGGTGGAGGTCCTCGATTGACAGCAGAGGCTCTTTCAGAGCTAACCAACAACAAACATGCATTTGGAAAGCTACTACTTCACTAATACTGATTTATTGTTAATTTTATTAGTTAATAAAATTCTTTACATTTATAAACACAAGTCAACAAAATGCACTGACTTCTCCATTTTGCAAGGTTAATATTTGAATAGTAGCTTGTATTATAGAGTCAGCATCCATCAACCACAGTAGATGATAAAGGTGATGACAGACTGGGGGTAGAGTCAACACTGTAGGCGGGTGGTGATGGTGATAGTGGTGAACAGAGGTAGCCTAGAATGGTCCGTGAAAAAAAGATGATGTTACTGAAGTTACTATAGCCGGGGCCCTTCAACAGAAATGGTGCAGACTAGAATTAGTCTAGAGGGACATTTTAGCAGAGATGGTGCTGACCGAGGTACAGTAAACAAAATTATCAGTAGTGATTATGATGACTGAAGAGTGACAGGATGGATTTGTGAAAGAGACTA
Organism: Arapaima gigas; assembly: GCA_900497675.1. Taxonomy (NCBI): domain Eukaryota; kingdom Metazoa; phylum Chordata; class Actinopteri; order Osteoglossiformes; family Osteoglossidae; genus Arapaima; species Arapaima gigas. Next base: position 843,937 of record UFQX01000115.1, read on the forward strand.
CTGTAGGGTCTGAAGACAGACTGATGAGGTAGGAACAATGAACAGTATTTTGAAAAGAGGAGGATGGGTTGCCTCACTGCTGGCCATGGCAGGTGCTGAGTGTCCCTCTTCGAGCCTCTTAGTGTGATCATCAGAGCCTCCGCTCTCAGGGCTGTGAACTTGGGGCAGCTGGGCCAGCAATTAGAGGCTGACCTCCATCACTGTATGTCTTTACAACCTGAATGAAACAGAGCAAGGACAGGTGAGGGGTATTTCAAACAAAAAGCACTAGTAAATCCATATTAAACAGCTTTTCACATCAATGCTAAAATGATGGCTGCTTTAAAAGCACCTGATAGCTATCAATGCTCATGGAGAGCAGATTCTTCTCAGGCGGTGCAGCCTTCCATTTTGTCCCAGCATATGAGCTAGAGCTGACCTAGCAGCCAGCACCCAAGGGTTGTACATGTCATCTAAAAAGCCATTAAACCCCCCTTCCCACAATGTGGGTCACCTGACATCCTTTAGTGACAGTCCCTCCTGCTGCCGTTTTTCTTCCTGTCATGTCTTTCCATTCCAGTGGATCTGTGTATGTAGTCGTTCAAGGGTAGCAAAATGAGGACCGCACAGCACACTATAGCAGTCAATGGGAAATGGGGGGAGGCACTATGAACAAGTTTTATATGTGCATAAAGCACAAAATTCCAGGATTGCAGCAGTTTTGTCAACACTATGTCTTTCATGCATTTACCAAACCTCCCCATTTCTGCATGTGCATTTCTGTATTTCTGCATCTAACACATAGATGCACAAAAATAGACACGTGGACAGACAGTCTTCCATTCCATCAGATGCTCAGTTTAGGTGCACTTCAGGGTGCAACCCAAATGCAGCATCCGGCACCTTGTACCGTAAACTCTTCAAGCTTTTCCTTTCACAGCAACTTGATGGGGCGACATGAAATTGTGACATATGACAGGGCTGTTTTCAATCCTCGGTGCTGGCCCCCCTCCACCCCACCCCACCCCACCCCATCCCACCTCCCTCCACCCAAGCGAGTCGAAGATAACGATTCCTGCGGAGCGTTTATACTCACTTTCACACACCATGAAATATTCACTCCATAATCCGTGTAACATTAATTATTCATGAGCACACTTGACATCCTTAAATCATTAAAGTGGCATTCTGCTCCCACACAAGAGGAGCATTTCAAATTTGAGATAAAACTTAGAGAAACATTACAACATGTGAAGTAGCCGAAGCACAGAGCCAAAGAGAAAACGCTTCAAATCTGATACATCCATGGAGGCCCGGTGTTTAAGTATATAAAAACAGAAACAGTTTAGGTGACCAAATCACCTATAATGTCACTTACCTAATTTGGGGATTTAGCTTGTATTATATTTGTGTAAGGATGTTTTTTAAATTGCAATAAATGATTATTAACATATTTTAGCCTCCAATGATGTAATATTGGCTTTGAGGCAATAGGTGTTTTAGGGGGCAATGTGGTAAAGAAAACAATCATAAGTCCTCATTGGATTCCGGTATTCTGTGCCCATGCTCTGATAAAAAGCAGTATTGTTCGTAATGGTTTTTCCGTCAAAGTGTTGAGTATCTCCATATCAAAAATCTGTGTCAGCATCACCATTTCAGCTGGGATAAAATTGCAGTGCAGCTTTTCGCTGTAACTAACGTGAAGCACTTTGATGCAGAAGACAGGAAAAAGGACAAAAGCAATGTGTAAGAGAGAAGCAGAAGTCTATTAACATTTTCATGTGCATCTGGTGAAGGCCTTATTCCTCAATGGGTTTATTTTCTGGAGCTGATGCAGGCGACAGCCAGCTGGCTCAGTATCTCTAGGTTGACTGACCTGACAGATTTTGCTGATGGGTGACTCCCCCAGTTGCACTGCTCTCGTGAGGCCAATGCAGTGACCAGCAGAAAGGATTAAGGCTCAGTTCCAGCCAAATTCCCCAAGGGAATACTTCACATTGTAATGATAATACAAAACCCCCAGACATTTAGACATACCAGCGTACATCATTTCAGAGCGCGCACTAGTCTTTTCAGGGGAAATCATTTCCAGCATGCCATGTGAAGTGGACCATGCACTGCCTTTTCCAAAACAGTAAAATGGTCAACAGTCTCTGCACTCCAATGTTTTATTTACCAATGTGAATAGTGCAGGTTATGATATTATACATGGAATTAAAATATTGTTTTTGATGTGTGTAATTACAGTGCTTTAATACCAAATAATAGAAAAAGGTGATGTCAGAGTCTCTTCACCCAACACCATTTGACCACTTTATTATCCTAATGGAAATGAAAAAAGTGAAACAGCTGATTTCTTTCATCACTTTTGTCAATGTCTTTGTGCTGTGAGCCACATGGAGCTATTAACCTTTTTATGAGAATCTGGTCACAGACAGAACATGTGTCACTGTTCATGCATCATCTGAGTTTGGTGTATTCCTGCATCTGCAATGTTTAAAGTCAAAATAATTTATTATTTTAAATTATATATAAAATGAATGGTTTGTTTTTTTATCAGCAAAAAATCAACAAATAAAAAAACTAAAATTATCAAAGTCTTTAAATATGCAACTTGAATGCCAAATGAAGGTTACACACAAGGCACATCACTGTGCACTGGAGACACTCACAGCTAAGTCTCAGGCGAGGGAAAGTCTCCCTGATAGCCAACTGCAGTTCACACTGTGCTTCAGTGTTTAACACAACTACCAATTAACACCAGCGTTTCAGGGCGGCTGCATGAAAAGCAGAGCAATCCATCTCTAGCAAAACAGCAATTTTCCTTTCACCATCCAGTATGTGAAACTTAAGGGCATCCAAACAACAACCCAGTAAGCAATCACTGATACTGCATTACCCAGAAACAGAGATAAAACATCATAGTATGAAATCCTCCAGAGAGTGCATGAGTGCAGCTATTTCTCCAGACTGACCCACCAGTAGCCTGAAGTTTTCATTACAAACAGGTGCTGGGATCCTCTGAGTCCCCTTGCTTTTAACTGTTACAGTGATACTTCAACTATAGGACTATAGGACTTTTTCAGGATAGCACTCTGTTATTTAAGTCCTTTGACTCATTTTTCATAATAATTTGCCATATTTGTCTAAAAATTATACAATATTTCAAAAACAATTTTTTAAAAACTTTATTTCTGTTATCCATAAACAGACTGTTTTCCGTGTTTATTCACTATTATTAAAGGCATAAATAATCTATTTTGCATTAACGTGGGCAGTTTTCTAGCTCTTTATGCAGTATACTGTTTTAATGACCTCTTGCAGCACTGTTTTGTTAAGCACTCTATATCTTGAAAATGCTCGAGAGCTATTTGAAGTACTACTGTACTTAAGAACACCTGATCATTATAGACGATGCTTTATAGATTCATCTTGCCAAGGCAGGGCACTCAATTGGGCGTCCACAGTGGCGGAACAGAGTGACAATAAAAAATGTTACATTGAAGTCTCAGTGTTGTTAAAATGCAGACAATCACGGTCTACAACATTATATAATGGAAGATGACGACCACCAGACATGTGTCCTTAGCACCCTGAATGACAACACTGATTCCTTCAGTCCTTGAGGGAAAGTCATGTTGGATAAGAAGAAGCACCAACGACAGTGGTCCGCCTCTACACTCCACTTCCTTTTGTTCTGTTTCCATTGGGACTGACTGCACCAGAAGTGTAAACAGTTTAAAAATAACACAAAAAATATTTGTTTCCAAGGGGCGTGATGTGTAGCGGAATTGTACCTTTTTTCAAGGATAATAGCATAGTAGTTTCGTGTTAACGCAATGTTTTGAATGCAGCCGTCACAGGACAAAATTCCCAATCACAGCTCTGTCCACTAGACAGGCCAACATCCCCTTGGTTTTCAAAGATCACAGAGAACCAAGCTGGAATCACCCCTGACCTCTTACTCAGCCAACAGCCGGAAGACTGAATACCAGACAGTTGTCTTCATCGGTCACTAGCCGGCAACATAACAAGATGTCTGAATAAGTAACTGAAGCTCAAGCATCGTGTTGGAACTATTAAGCATTTTTTGTTTAACTTTGTCGCTTTAGCTCGATAAATATGACACAAGCAGGGTGTTAAACAGATAAATAAGTGCATGCCTGATATGTTCAAGCAGTTTCACCTGAACAGCAGTCCGTGCTACCCGAACAAAACAGTCACAGATTATACCACGAAGTATGTGTGAGATACAAAAGAATGTTGCGAAGGCCGTAAGCAACTGCTGTTATTACATAATGTAATGGAAGATGACAAGCTACAATCGGAAGTGAATGTAATTACTGTGCGTCTGAACGCCTCTAGAGCAGTAATTGCAGAAATAGTTTGCCTGCTGTCTACAATGCTGGTGCTGTCAGGAGGAAAAAGGAACGGCCTCCTTTCTTCTCAGCCATTAATGAAGACGAATGGGCCCAATTGCGTGTGGAGACACCCGACAAAACGCAGCACACGACAGAAGGCGGCCTGCTCCGCTCGCTCGCTTCAGCTCCTCGTCTGAGCACACCCCACCCCCCCCTTCCGGGAGCCACGTCCCTCGTTCCACAGGACATCCCCTCCTTCCCGCCGCCGCCTCATCCATCTCGCTGACCCATCTGCCGCGGTCCTCGAGCTGACGCCACTGTGAGGAATAAACGGTGTCTGGTGGTGCAGGCTCTCCATCACGGCTCCACAGCAGATGGGCGCGAGGTCTGTGGGCGAACCTGCCTTTCTGGTATCAAGTGTTAGACAAAAATTCCACCGTACACTGTCGTTTTTAACATTTCTGTTTTTCATAGAACAACAATTCTGTTACAAGCTTTGCATTGTGTTTTTTTAAAAGAAGCAAAATGATAATATAGCATTTCTACTAGTCATGTTATGGCTTCATTTGTAGCAATGTAAGTGACTGCTGTGGACAGTCTACAGTTGGGGAAGGGAACTGAACTCCACCTCTTGCATTCAAAGCAGCAATCCAAACAAAATGAACAGCAAGGCACAGCTGCTTCAAGTCATTTTTAAATTTCTGCTGGAATAATTTGCAACAAAATCATGGCCTCCTACACTCTATATCCATTACACCCTGCACCACCTCACTTCACCCCACCCTATAGCCCTAACCCTAATGTATAAACAGTACCTCCCTTGCCTTGGAAACCATGCCAACGGTTGCTATGAGTCAGCTTTGACTCCTACTTCAATCAGTTTTTTTAATCACTTTCTTATCTCCTTTTTCCTTGTTGTATATATGTTATGTATGTATATGTGTGTATATGTATGTGTGTATGTATGAATGCATGTATGTATGCATGCATATTTTTGCTTTATTTTATGCTACTACAATCTAGTGACTTTACCTCTAAGATTGCTTCTTTCTGTCTTTTTCTTATTTGCAATAGTGATGCATTGATATTGATTATATTAATTTATTTGTACATACAATAAATGCTTTGCAACCTGCTTCCACTGCTGCAATGAAGCCATAATTCTATACTGTATACTGTAACTATGTCAGTTCCATACAGTGAGTGAGACTTGAGTAAATCTAGGTCTCAAAGTATACTAAAATTAGAGCAGTTTAGCATAAAAAGCTCATCATGCATTTACCATAGCAAATATGTTCAGAAATGTGTTTTTGTTTCTGTGACACTAATTTCCTCAAAAATACAAAAGGATTAGAATCTGTATGTGGGTTCAAGAGCTATGTTTTGACAACACTTTACATTAACAAAGATGGTGCTGGAGTCTGTGTTTAATCTCCCAAAACTATTCCTGGTGTCATCTCTGATGCTGCATTCAGTTATTACAACAAAACAAATCTAGTCAGAATAACAGCCCAAATCCTGATGAGAATGATGCTGAAACCTTGCTCCATTCTTTCTTAGCATCCTGCATCAACTCCAGCAATGCCCCTTTCACCAGTGTAACTGCATGTACTTCAAACTGATGAACACACCTCACTCAGCTTCACGTTGTAGAGCTCTATCATTGTAACCTCTGGCCCACTTGATTCAGACCCCATTCTCAGGGCTGTCTGCTGAATTCAGGGAAGAGCCTCTGTTTCCATCTCTTCTTGCCCATGTCTCATATAAGACTATGGCCTGGCCCCAAACTGGCATAATTGTTCCATATCCTTATTTAAAATAACCTTTTTGAAGAAGAAGCTTTACTTTTCTCCAGACCTCACAACTGCTTACCTTTTCACTCCAGATCTAGGTCCAACTCCTCTCCATTACCTTCAAAGAAGTACATGGTCTGGACTCCTTATAATGCAGCTTCTTCTTTTCTACGCACCTGAATACACTTACACACTGAAAAACTGTCTTAAAACTCAGAGTGTAAAGAATTCTTGGAGGATTTACTGAGTGTGACTGTGATTTTTTTCATAGTTCTCACATGTTACACAGTGAGGGGGCTAAAAAAGTCTTCCTGCTAAGATGTAGCACAATTTCAAAGATGTTCTTCTCACTGCTCACAAGTGAGCAGTTGCCTTTTGCATTTCCTTGCACTTCAAGTACTTACAGGCGGTTTTGTCATTAGTGCCAAGGTGAACTCCACTGACTTAGTGAAGAGAGTTTATCTCTCAACAATCTCATGTTTTATTTTTATTTCTTAAAACCTGATACTTAAGTAAGAATGATTATATCACCTTTGTGTAAAAGAACATGCTGTCAAAATACTGCAACAATAAGTCTGTATTTGCAAATCGTATGGCATGAAATGCACTGCACAACAAAGCATCAATGGCACAAAATAGCAACAAAAACATACAGAATTGTATCGCCAATCCAAATCGTCCCTTTCATAGATAATGTGATTAGGCACTTAGCCAGAGGATAAAAATGTTTAAATAGCTGCGTAGCTCAATCTCAGCAAAATGGCAAGTGGCAGCGCAAGTGATGTGATGCCTGGGTGATATTCTCGCCAAGCGTGCATGCAGCAGTCAGACAGAAGATGTGCTGACTATACACTTTGTCCAGCTATGAGTGATGACAGGATCTGCTTCTCCAGAGCTTACAGAAAAGCAGATTCTCGTTGAATGCTTCAAGACCTCTTTACACCAGAGAAAAGCCAATGGAGGATGAAGAAAGCTTCCAGCTAAATACTAGTTAACAATCACTGCAAGTTGCTTTTGAGAAAAGCTAAACGAATAAATGTATATAAAATCAAGCTATACCATGTGTCTCGTGTAACCGTCAAACTGACTGCCCTGAGGAAAACAGGGTCTGCTACAGTGCTGCACCAAACTGTGGGGGATCTCATCTTCTAATGCACTGATCTCCATCTGATGATGCCAAACACCTCCCAGCTGCCCCAGAGCAGGCAAATGGTGATGCACAGAGCAGAACTACCTCCAGCATGTGTGACATATTAACTGCTCTATCCTAGTTACCATAGAATGTCCAACATCCCTCTGAAAGGGTGTATAATTTTTTGATCATGCTGTCATTTTCAGTCTTCCGCCTACACAGGCTGGCTGTGAAAACAGTGCGCTGGACAACATAACACAACAATGGACAACTAAGAAGGAATCACCCACTGAGGGGTACTGGATTCTGCAAAATGAATAATTTCTACAATGGTAAAATGGTCTCTAAAGCCCACTGTATTTATACTAAGTGGTCTGAGTGACAGAGTTAGTGAGCTAAAGCAGAACCGTATGTTCCCTTTGCATATAATTAGTCTGAAGCTTAAATAAAAACTGCCGGACCACAAAACTCTGTCTTTAATCCTATAAGGTGCAGCAGGAAGTCCTGTTGATGGTGATTCTGCCAAGCAGATGGCAGAATGACACCCAAAACCCAAAGGAGCCATCTGCTAGTTATACATTACTAACCAAAAGCAAATGCAAGAAAGCAAAAGAGCTTTTCTTGTGGCTTGTTAGACTTACTGCTCTGTTTTGAGCAAGTGGAGACTTATTTTCCCCCAATGACCGTGATCAGTTAGCCAGCAAGCTCCCACAAGCCAATGAAGAGAGAAGCAGATGTTCTGGCTTGCTACACACACCCAAAAACTGCCTGCCTGCCTGCTCTGTTGGTGTCTCCAGGAAAAGTGCACTAACCCAATTAGAGTGATTTTACTCACAATTATTTTGCATGAGACATCAAAGGAAAAAGAGGGTTTGGTACTGAGGGGAGGTGAAGATGGGAGGTGGGGGAGGTTGAGATGTTTTTTCTCTAATGTTTCCCTGATCACTCGGCACTTCTACTGAAGTGTTGATCCATGAAGAAGGGCTTGTTCGTGGGGCAGCAGAGCTGACTCTAGTCCTCCCTTGGCCTGACCTACCTTCCTGCCCCTTCAGGCCCATCAGCCATTGAGTGACAGAGAAGTAAGGCCAGCTCCAATACTCTATCCAAGCCTGCTGTACACAACACAAAATGAAATAAGCGGAGTAAAAAATAAAACAACCTATATCGGCAAAACTGAGTCAACAAATATCTGTCTGTGAAGAGTAACAGGGAAAAAGTATATATTTAAAGGGGCAAAACATTTGTAGTTAGAAAACAGAAGCGCTAAATCTATTATTGATCTTCCACAAAAGTGACACAATTCTACTCAAGGCTTCCCACAAAGAAAGGAGATCTGCTGTGGTCTCAACAGAATCACTGCTGTGCCAGGCATTTATTGAATTGTCAGTCTATGTCTGATAGAGAAGCAATTAAAATGAAAATCACTGGGGGGGAAAGAGGACTGAATGAAAAGTGCTTCTTTATGCCCTGAATGCCTGGCATCTCCTTTATAGAGAAACTCCCAGGAAAACATGCTCACTTTTCTGGCTACAGGAGGAGGTACCACCTTTTTTCATCACTCACTACGATATTTTCGATCCTTTGTCTTATGTCGCTTAGTTCCTAAGGTCCTCCCTAGATTGAGGATGTTTATTTCAAGACTTGGGATTCACATATAGTACAGCCAGTGCATCCTAATTATGTCTATTTTTGTGCAAATAACATGAAGAAACCAATCTGAATAGATGACAGCTGTAAGACTGAGTCGTTTGCTGGACACTTATACAACATCTGTGAACAGTCACTGGAATAATGAAGTTCGGCCTTTCGCGTGATGAACATTTTAAAAGATCGTTCATCTCTTCCCACTGGAAAAATGCTCAATATAAGTCTGCTTGGTAAGGAAAAGGGGGTTATACTAAAAAACTCATTTACAATCCTTTTTCATAAATTTCCTTCCTTTGTAAGTATAAAAAAATAAATATTGTTTCAGATTTGAGTTACCTTAGGGTTAGGCTTAGGTTTTGTTTAGAACATATCTCTACATATTACAAATTAAATCAAAGTAATGCAAAAATGTATAAAATAAAGGTGAAAACTTAAAGATATAATTTAAACAGAAAATGTTTGGGAGTATTGGCATTCTAAATTGCCACTGAACTTGTGCTTGTGCCAGATTTCAATACGGAAGCTGCAAAAGTTTGTTCTTATGGAAAATATGGCATGTCATGCTGCTCTCTAGATTTTTTTATATAGTGTTTAATAGATACTACAGAGTCCTCTTTTGCACTTAGAAATCGCCCCATTCTTTGCAACTGCGGACTAAATCAATGTGTGGTCAAAAAGTGATATGACCTCATAAGAATTGTATCATTGCTGCACACTCAAGTCACTGAACCAGAAAATCTAGACCAGGTTTAGACTGGCTGTGAGTAAATAATTCAGCAGAAGCACTGCAGCGGGTGGCTGCTCCCAGCACTGGTGACTTTGTGAAGCCCTTGTCAACCCATCTCGCAGTTAATCATTATTGCCTGTTCTGTAAAAGCCCCCTACTAAACATATGAAACAGTGGCTGACTGACAGCTTCCTCTCACTCGCTGCACTAGTCACTGATATTACATACTTGGAGGAAGAAATCCAAGACACTAATAATACTTCTTTTATTTTCTTTCATTTTCTCTATTAGAGGAGCAATACTCTGTTATGCCCTTGAATATTTTATATATAGTGTACTATATGCCTTCATAAATATAAATATTGGTGAAGATATGATTTTTGAACCTATCCAGGTCTTGTTCAGAACATATTTGTACATGATACAAGTTATGAATACGATGAATGTACATGTACAGGTTTTCTTTGTGTAAAAAGATACAAAGCACCAATAATGCTGGAAAAGATGCTATTTCACATTTGACTGAATATAAATGAAGGACTGAGATGTCTTAACCCCAGCTCACCAAGCAGGTCTATACAATGGAATGAGAGTTGAATCCATTAAATATCACAGCTTATGTATAGCTGGGTTTTTGTGCATCACACTGCTTGGTTCAGCTGGACCCTGCAAAGTATGAGCCCTGTCACCTGCAGAGCCCGGTGCATTGCAGAAACAAGAGCTCTTAATTCCATTTGTTTCTGAGAGGCGATTCAGTCATCTAAAAGTGAAGATTGATTTGTGTCTTTTATCACTTTCAGAGGAAGTGAAGGCAAATTGCCACCTTTGCTTCAAAAGGGCTTGGTTTGTAAAAAAAAAAAACAAGATTCCCTTTAGATGCATTGTGAGAGAGCATCAGTTAATGTGACTGATTATCCCTGTCTAGTAATGAATAATGGCTTGCATAGCCATTCCAGAACAAGGCACCAGTTACCCATATCATTAGCAATCCTATTATATATGGTATGAGTGCATTTCACAAACAATTTTGAAAGAAGAAATGTGGAAATAGTTAATCTCATTTTGACTATATACTGCAACTATTGAAACAATCCCCTTAAAGCCTAAGAATACAAAGGCTGAGCTGGGTAAGAATCCCTTCACGTTTTCTCACACAACCGAGTCTTAACGTTTGTAGAGATCCTCCCACAGTTCTCAAGAATAGTCATCAGATTCAAAACTGCAACACAAAACAGAAAACAACAAATTTGTCATGTGGAAAGCAATGAGATTAATGAGGAAGTGGCTCTGGCTCCATTTATAGGAATGCAGTTATCCTAACAGATATCTACAGTACAGATATCAAGAGGGACACTGCATTATGAGACACAAAACATGAAAAATAATCATCTGGGCAGATTTAATGAGTATAACACTTTTGTGATTACAGTTCTAAATTGTGAATCAAAAATTATCCATCCATCCATTATCATCAATCTCCATATTACATTTGTGGCAGTCCAGAGTTGGTTCTAGAATCATTAGGTGCTAGGCTAGACTGTATGGGACACCAGTCCATTGCAGAGTGGCCACACACTCACAAACACACTATGAGCAAACCCTGAATGACCAGTTAACCTGAAACCTGTCTTTGGATGGTAGGAAGACACCAGAGCACTTGAATGAGAGCAACATAGCTATGAGGAGGACATGCAAACTCCACACAGACTAAACTAGATTTCAACCCCAGCCCAGGTACTCAGTGAGCCACCATGCTGCCCTGACATAAAAATAGTTGTAATTTTAAAAATGAGCATTGCACATACACTATTAAAAACTGGTCTGAAAACCATCATCTCCTTTCCCGTATCACACAGTACATCAGCCAAGGTGTAAGTCCATGCAAGGACTGAACTTCACTATTTCATCAACTCACAAATAAAGAAACAGGTTATCCAGACAAATCAACACACCCCACTCTGAATAGATTTGACGTGTATAGTGTGTATACCTGACGTGTACCCACCAAAGACACTTTCTCTTCCATAGTTACCAGTTTCCTAACATTTTGGGATACAGTGAAGCATACAGAAATTTCTCCAATTTTCCTTTAATAGTGGGGGTAGTGAATGAAGGACAGCTGGACATTGCGCTGGATGTACACTCATCAACCATCAGTTCCTGCTGAAAAGTGAAAAAGTTCATTTCAAGGCCAGAAGGTAAATGTACCCACAGCTGTGGGTTCACTGGAAAAAAAACCACAGAAATAAAGCCAGCATCCTACTGGGCCTCCAAATTTCAGTTATTAAAGCCTAAATATATGTATTTTTTTTAGATAGAAAGAGTCAGTGGGCTGGTACTCATCTATAAATATCAACCCATTAATATCTTAATTTTGATAACCAGAACTTTGATAACTGTCATACTTTCAATAACAGTTATCATCAATCGTCAGTTATCAGTTAACATCGATACAGTTCAATAACTGTACACACAAATTCTCTCTCTCTCTCTCTGTCTGTCTGTCTGTCATACGCAGGCATGCACCAAACACACTCAGTTATGCGTTTTATTTATATTTCAAAGCGATTGATAAATTCAGCAACAAAGTTCAATTACCTTGCATTTTCATTACTGTCAGTGGGCTGCCGCACATCTCTCACTGTCCATGATGGTTCTATAGTGTTCACCTCACATCTGTAGTTTTACCTTTCTCACATATTTTCTTCTCTCCTATATCACACTCTTCTGCTATACATCTGAAGGTGACCATCAAGTGACCATCTCTGCTGTTACCAGCATCCATAAATCAGAGCTGGGTTAAAACAGCTGAACGAGGCCCATTTGTTACACAGGAGATCCCACAGCAGCCCAAAACTGTACATCATCATGTAAATTCAGATCCTGTTTTTCTTCCTCTCTGTTATTTTAAAGCAAGTATTTTCAGTGAGAGTTGGGTAGTGAGGAAAGAATCTCAATCTAAATAATCTGGAGCTCATCCCTGGTCACCCCTTGCTCACCAAATCCTGTGTGTAACTTATCAAATATCCTATGCAGTGTGGATATCCAGTCCAGGGCTTATAAAATGTGTAAAATGTCTAAATGTACATCACTCAAGACCTGATTAAACTCAAATTCTTCTATGAGGACTACATGTTTCCAAAATGTTCTTCAGCGCTTCTGCTTCCTCTTTACACCAGTTAGGGAACAAAGGCTAGTAATAAGCTAAACTTGATTTATTTACTTTTTAATGGTATGGAAACCCTTTATAATACTAAGAAAAACATTCTTCTAACCAGAAGAATTTTGGGAACTATGGCAAAATGATGGTGCAGTTCATGCTGTCACTGTATTATTAATAACCATGTACATACAGTATCAACTGCAGCTCAAAAAAGAACAGTAAAAATCTATCCTAAACTGTTCATTATCCAGTAAATCAGAAATTGGAGAATTATGGTGGACATTTTAAAACTGAAACAGTGGGGAAAGGGTAAAGTGAGCAGCCAGAGACTGACAATATCAAAATAGGAGTAGTGAACCTTTTCCCACAGTGCAGACAGTGCTGGCGAGATCACCAAATGTGTGAGTGTCCCCTTGAGACAGATGGTGTAAGAGTGGGAGAGCTCTGCGTACTGTAACTTTAGGGTGAGGGCCGATTTGACGGCTTACATCACTGCAGTGCATCAGATGTTCTTGGCAGTACGAAACACAGGCATCCCTGTAGACCCCTCCAACCAAAAACAATTACAACCTTACGTCTCCAATGGCAAACAGGCAGGAAACAGGTCAACTGCAGAACAGCGAGAACAACTGTGGTTCAGCACTATGGGGTTTTCATCTATACTATGTGGAGACAATACTGAAATATAGAAAAGACCAGAGTACCTTAATTGCATGGAAAAGGTGCTGTTTTTTCTTTCAGAAGAACTTCTACCCTTCAAGCACTGATATAGAAACACTTTGAAGAAGCCAATGTATTATACATAATGTACACATGGGGCAGCAGGTAACACAGCAGCGAAAAAGATGGATGGCAACCTGAAAAATAGTAGCTCATGTTTTGACAGATCCTCTTTAATAAGCTTGACAATAATACTCGTCAAATAAAATGTAATGTATAGCTGTAACAGTTCCAGCTTAACATGTAGACATGGCAACAGCCTTGAAAGGCTTATAAACACTTAAAGTGGTTTGCTACAAAAGGTGTGCAAGTACAATGTGTCATCTGTATGTCTGTCTCCATTTATAATATCTGATCTCCAAGTTAAAACAGAAGTTTTAATTTTTGGTTTCTATATAATTTAGTAAAGAAAAGGCTGGGCAAATGTCTCCTTCATATGCCCAGTAGGGACACTATAAAAGACACGGTTCATTCTTCCAGCTATAACTGTTGAAACAGAAAATTCTGGACCATAATTTTTTTTAAACTCTTGTTGAACATTTCTCTCCTCTCAGGATTACTAAAAGGACAGCAGCTAGTGTAGGGATTACAGCTGTTGCCTTTCAGTCTGAAGGTCCTGGGTTCAAAGCAAGGTAATTGCCTTGACTTATTCCACAAACAAAAAATGGCAGTGTGAATAAATAAATCATTATTAAGTTTCATGTCTTGCACTGCAAATTACTTTTGACAGAAACTAAACAACTGCTTATAATAAAGAGGCAGAGAGTGGCAGCTCCCTTGGAGATAATATACACAGTGAGACCTGTGGGATCCATCCCCATTGCATCACCACAGATTCTATAGACCACAGCAGCAAGACATCAACCAGCCTGGTTTCTGGAGTTGTGCTCATGAGAAGAAACCCAGACGAAAGTGATTCACGACCCCTTCCCTTCCCTATGCAACATGATATGTCAAGGACAGCATTCTGCAGTTCTTGAATAGTGGTTTCGGTTGTATATGGGGGCCTTATTTACTTTCTGCCACAGAGATAATGGGACACTCTTCACTGCCTTAACATGGCCGGTATTAAGGATCAGATCCACACCAAGTGGCAACATCAAACAGCAGTTAAGCAAACAGAAACCACTCCCTAACAGTATGAACCAAGACAGAATCTGCAAGCAGACAAAAAAGTATGCATTCAATTCACTTCATATTACTAATTTTTTTTATATTTTCCAGTTTTGCATCCAGTTTTACCCACTTACTCTGTATTTTTTGCGGTTTAATTCATGATCAATGCCTTATTTTATAGTATTACAGTGGTGCCCATTGAGGATTTAAACCACCAGTTGGATTACAGGAATCAAAAGTCTCTTCCTTGGCATATTCTATAGCAGTCAGTCAAGCCATTCCAAGCTACAAATTAGCAGAAAGGAATGCCAAAATATTAACACCTGTTACATCATTAATGACAAGATTGTTAATACTATACATGGTGGTGGGGTGGATTCAAATCAGCTTTCTGTAAGTAGGAGACAGCAACATAGTGGACTCAACTTCAGAAATATCTCAGTTTCTTGCAGTGGAAGAGCAGTTGGCAGAGTTGTTACACAAGATGGGGCCCCTGTATGTAAGAAAAGTGGTGCAAACACACATTCATCACAATTTCCACACTTTCACATCCAAGCACACAGTGAACTCCAGGACATGCAGCGCCTTTCCCTTCCTGTTGTTCCCATCTCACGTCAACGTCAGACCACAATCAGATGGGCAATTTGCAGCATCACTGTCATAAAATAAACATTGGATGAAATTGGCATACGGTTTCTGCACTGAGCAGAAAACACATTGTTTGTAATTGGGATAATGGGCAGTTTCACCAAACAGTTTATTTGTTAATATTGCCAAAATTTGAATCTGACATTCATCTAGGAAACACATGTTAAAATACTGTGTGCAGTTTTCTTTTTTATTTCTGACTTTCCTCCAGTTGACTCATGTATAAACAACTGCTGCAGCATCTCAATGAATTTATAAATTAAAAAATCTACAGAATACGACGCACAGTGTACCAAGGGATAAACCTTACACCTTATTTAGTAACAGTACTTATATAGCTACAGTTCTTGGTGCCTCACAGTTTTTGGACTGCAGATTTGGAGATGGGTTCAAATCTAGCTAAGTCTCTTGAGAGTTTACGTGTTCTTCCTGTGTTCATGTGGATTCCCTCCAGGTGTTCTGTTTCCCTCCAACAGTCCAGAGATGCGTGTTTCAGGTGAAGTGGTGATTTAACATTACCTGTAGCATGTGTGAGTATGTGTATGAGTGACTGAGTGTGTGAGGTATGTGCAATGGACTGTCATCTAGCTCAGGATGTACCTTTCCTTAAGCCCTGAGTTTGCGTTGGACAAAAGCCCTGCCAGTGGAGGGATGGATGGAAAGATGAAGGGATCTTATTACACAACTCACCAAAGCTCATAGATGTTAACATATAATATCTTTTAGAAGTTGCTCTCAGTGGTCTTAAATATAGCTTTTATCAACTGTCCTGTTTGTTTCATAGATTTAACTGGGAATCATAGTACAGTAGTTGAAATCAGTATTTCTTACTTTTCAGTTTAATGAACACCTATTATGCACAATGAAAAAACAATTAAATGTGAATATGTGTATTTGTCAGAAAACGCAACTTGTTTCCAGTACCATTTTGGTGCAAAATAAATATAATTTTGTGGATCTGAATATATTATTAATATGCTATTTGCTCCATAACATATTATTCGACGCAAAGTGGAATCATATCACTTTGTTATGAATTCAGTAATAAAAGTCTATGCAAATGAAGGCATTACAGAACACAGTGAGTAATCTCTGCTCATAATGTCACCCACTGCTCACTTCCTCTTGTCCATAAAGCATTTACTTCAGGAAGAAATATACTTAAGATTACTGCTAAAGAAGGCAGCTCATGGGAATACATTACCTCTCCCTTCAACAAAGAGGATTATAGATTTTGGCCTGGGCACCCAAGTGTTTCCAATAAAATGACTACCTATGGAAAAAAGCTATTAAAATAAAATTTATTCCCCTTGCAAAAATATCCCTAAACTCCTCCGCCTTCCTAAGTATGAAATAAATGAGAAACACCTGTGATCTTCATTCTCACCGCCCCTTCACATGAGACAAACCCCACCTCCCAAACGACACGAGAGAAGACGGAACGACGAAGCTTTGATGATAGACGGAATTATTTGTCTCATTTTCTATCTTCTGTAAATGCAATGTTAAACAAATACTGCACGGGAAGGGAGAACTTGCAATATACACAATACGAAAGCCACACAATGGCCTTACAGAGCTCTCTGGACAACAGCAATCTATTTAAAGCAGGGAACAGAAACAGCCAATCGCAAATGAGATTATCCTGAACCAAACAAAAAAAGCCATCAAGACACATGTTTAGTAGAATGAGTGCAAAAAAAATGAAAGCTAACAGTGAGAATACTTCAAGGATGGCCAACACTAGCATTCAATTCCCTTACCAATATTTGTAACTGGTACAATGGTGTTAAACTGTAAAATAAAGAGCATTACAATTGACAAAGCAAACAGAGCAGTTGTCATACCAAAGGATCAACGCTGATAAGAAGGTCACCCTCAGGAACTACTGTAAGATCTCATCAAAGTTGTCACAAAATTCTACACATCAATCTGTTATGAAATTCGTGCAAGGAAATGCATAAACACTGCAATACTAACAACAAAATGATTAATCCAGTGTACCACAGCAGCATACAAATATATCACATGTACATCTATGGAACAATCATTTGTATTCCTATTCATGTTTGCATGTGACCCATAAACCCTATCATAGAAATGCAGAAAGAAAAGAGAAACTTCAAGCACAACAGCCATCCCACTACAATGTAACACAAGGACAGCACAGTTCTTGCCTATTAATGATCCCGTGCTTGAACTGCTGTCACACTGTGGAGACTTTTGCATAATGGGGTGTTCAGCAGAGCGGTTTTCTAAATGTCAGGGAAAAGGCATGGGCTGTGACACCTCATGGGGAAAGAACCACTACAGCTGGGGCAGGTACTCACGCAGGCTTTATGACCGATTAACTGGTTGAGTCTCTGTGGACAAGGCATGTACAGCACTTCAAAAGTGACGTTTCGCAGTGCTGGACACAAGTGAGCCAGCAAACCAAGACAAATGACTGTAAATTCACAAGTAAATTATACTGTCTATGTTCTGAGTACCAGCATGTTAATTCACGTGTATTTTACTGGCGGGATAGACATACGATGTTTCCTGGTACACAATGGGTCGCAGGCCCAACCTGTTCACAGTACTGCAGACTTCCTCAAAGATGCACACTAAAAATAAATATGGATAATGCACTTCTCCTCTCTCCATTTTCTAAGAACTGTTGGGTATGAATTCACTGATGAATTCATCTTTCACATAATGTCAAATGGACCTAAAATAAGAGTACCAACCCCCCCAACATGAAACAGTCCAAATGTTAGACATCAGTGTAAGAAAGCGTACCTTCCAGTTTCTTCTATAAGTCAATGTCTCCAGTTCAAGTGTTTTAGTTAACTGTGATAGGTTTGCAAAGTCATTTTGTAATATAGAATTTTATGCCCGATTTTGCTGAAGATGAAATTTTGATGCAACATGTAGATGAGCAAAAGAAAGCTCTTGGTCCAGCTGCGAAGGTTAGTGTTTTGCCACCAGAGCATCTGAGCATACGGTCTATGAAAGTACTCTTGATTACAGTGTCCTTTACTCCTTCATATCTGATCTGAACCACAAATCATTATTTTGTTCCCAGCACTGAATTGATTCAAGAAAAAATATAATTCTGGTGCAAAAAAATTACATGTTCTCATTATTATGCTGTTTCCTTCTAATGCAGTCTGGATAAATCAGTGATAGTAAAAGAGGGGATGGGAGCTTTTAGCATCAAACTGAGGGTACAAACACACTAAGATGTAACAGGACCAGTCAGTGGAGGATGAATCATGAGAAGATGAAACCACTCCAACGCAAAACAAAGAGCTTTTTGAAAGTCAAAATTACCACTCTGTGAGTTAAGCCATGTGTAAAGATGGTTCATAGGTCATTTAGAGAAAAAATGCCCTTCACTGATGTCCACACTTTTAAACACAACCAGGTTCTCAGTACTAATATACAAGCCACAACGCTAGAATAACAAAACCCTTCAACTTAAACTTCCATCTTGACTTTATCTAATCATGCAAAGTTGTATGTTATTGCATTTGTTTTGTGCATTTTTAACATAAACAAACCTAACAGAAATACAGTGCTCTATTCTTTGGCATGGACTCTGATAACAGATACAAAGGCAGCTCCTCTTGTTTCCACTGGCAACTCCAACCAAATGGAGCAGAAAACCCTCCACATACATAATCTCTGAGCATTCCTGTCTGGGCTGATACCATCACATGGGGTGTCCTATAAACACCCTCAAATCCTTTGCATTTCTGAATGCCAGCCATATCCTCTTTAAGTGTGCAGGGACATGTGAGATGAAAAGCTCTGAGCATCCTGACACCACCAGTAGTATGAGTACCTGGAGCCCATATATATTGTGCAATGATTAAACCCCGTCAATCCAGTCTCCACCTACATGTCAGTCACTGAAGAGAGCGTTGAAGATGATCTGTCGGAAAGGATGTAGCTGTGGAGATGAACTGAGTGAGTCAGTACTAAGCATGGTTACAGACAGAAGTAGCCCTGTGGGCAGAAAACACTTGCATAGAGCTTCCAAAAAGATAAAGTTCACACCCAGGAGATCGCTGAGGATTTATCTCCACTACCTGTGACTGCTGGTGGGAGCAAATAAATGTGTAAATACTATAGATCTTCAGGGCAGAAAACCTAGAAGAAACATTTCATTCATTTGTGATGAGAAATTGAGTTCCTGTACAGTTAGAATGGCCTAGTAAATAGTTGTCTCAGTTGCCCTTAGTCCTTGGGAAGAAAGGGCAAAATTGAGTCACCTGCTTTTTCTAGTTACTAAAAAGTGGGCATAGGGGCAGAGAAGCACAGATGAGTGATGGGCCATGACCTCTTATCTTAAGGAGAATAGTTTCCCTCTGCCCTGAGCCCTTGCAGCACTGCTCAAGGTGACATGGGCTCACTGTACACACAAAGGTAATCAAACTTGTAGAACACCTGGGTCAACATGCTGTGGAGGACACCAAGGGTGTGAGATCCACCTGCAGAGCTGCTCTCATTTATACTACATTTTAAGAAAAGAGGGCAGTTAGAACATAGGTCAAAATAGACAGCCACTGTTCCACTGAGTCCCAGTGATCTAAGAGGAAGCTCACAAAACTGTATTGTACTCTCCATATGCCTCATTAAGTCACTGCCTCTTTAAACAAATGAGGTATTAAATCTCAGTTTTGTTCTATTCTTAACATCGATATATGATACTTCTCGCATTCTGCACCATAACGTTATGTTTAGCTCAACTCCAGGTCTATTGCACATTTGTCTTGAACCCAACCAGTAAAAGGGATGTGAAAATCTTCAGCACTCCTAATATTTACCTTTAATCATTAAGCTGAAATTTTTCTTAAAATCAGTTTACAGTTTTAACCTACCTACCATTATTTCTCCATTTATACAGCTGGGAGTTTTTTACCTCAGCAAGAACTCTTGCCAGCGGGATTGTGTGAGGCGAACGCCACGTGAGACTGTGTGCTGTGACACGGTGGCAGCTCCCACGCGCGGCCAGCAATAACCAACTCGCATCTCACAGTGTTAATTGTTCTCACGAGTTTTACATCACAAAACACACGGATGTGGCAGGTTAATTCAGCACACATCTTCCCTTTATCGTGCACAACAAAACGCCAAAAGCTCAGAGTAAGCACCCCTCTCATCTCCCATGCCATAACACAGTATATCCCAACCCAGTACTTCAACGTTGCAAAACAACAAGTGGTGCGACATGCAGACATAACAACAATCAGTACACGTCTTCCCCTGACCGCAGCTGAATCCCCCACACCATCCACCTCTACCTCTGCACCAGTTGCACCACTGACCAATGACCATCAATGAGCTAAGCGGGTTTACCAACAGAACAGTTGCAAGACCTCAAGTTGCTTGTGTTTACTACATCTGGCTGGTCATCTGGCGCAGAAGCATCAAAAAATGTTATGAACACCTGGAATTTTTAAACAGAAAATTTGGTAAAGAGTATAGTACTGAATTATTCAACATTGGTATGGATAATATACTATATTGCAGCCAGGAATAAAACAAAATGGGTCAAAAACATAAATAAATGTTAGTGAAGAAGTTCCTGTATGGTGGACTACACACAGAAATAATCACTCTGATATGAGTACGATCCTGCTTGCGACCGTTGCGATTTAGGGTCTGGCTGTCAGTCCCTAACCCAGTTGTACTTCAAAAGTCTGTATATAAGTAGCATTACTGAAGCCTCGAAATAATTTCTTCTATAATTCTTTCTAGCAAAACAAAAATGCAAGTCTTATCTAGAGTTAGGTTTTAAAAGCATTAAATCGAAAAGCTTAATCACTGACGTACAAGAATAAAGGCACTGTCTAAATGCAGCCATGTCAGATCACATCTGCCAGTGCACTGCTGGACCAGTCACCTACATAATCGGCAAAACGTGAGCCATCAATAAAACACAGAAGCCGAAAGACACCGGGGAAAAAATAGCTTCTACATACACAAAATGTTAGCAATATCAATAAGCAAGCAGGTCTTTTTCATTGAATACAATGGAGACAAAACCATTCATCTTCTTGACTGAAAAACAAGAGAACAAACTGTGTCAGTGTGGCACAGAGGCAAAGGAAGCAGAACAAGGGGATTGAAGGGGGATGGGTGGAAATGAAAAAATGGATAAGGAAAACATTTCTGCAGATGAATTTGCGGCACTGCAGCCCCTGCAGACAGAGAGGAATCCCAAGTATCAGGGGGACCACGACTCCTGTAATCCCTGTCTGTTAGGACCTCATGGCAAGACTGAAGGTGGGAGCACTTGTCCCCTACCTTCCCCACAGAGAAGGCACTCCAGCACTCTCCTCCAAACTAATAAATGGGCAGCAGAGGTCACACTGCTCTTATTTTGGAGGAACACAGCTGTGCCAAAGACATTCTCTTGCGTAAAAATTAAAACTGATAACTGGAAAATTTGGATGTTTACAACAAGACACACTCCTGTAATCACACTGAGCCATACCAAATAATACAGCAGAAGGTCGACCGCTAAACTGAATGGAATTATGACTGACTTCAGGACTCAGATCCCAACAGCTGTGTGTAGTATCAAATATGAAGCAGGGCATTTGCATTTTTCCTGAATGCACTTCCTTGAGTTTGCTGATGTGAACGACAGTCAGTTTGGAAGGAGGGCCTTTATAAGCTGCTCTCTTTCATTGGAAGCTGCCGCATTGTCTCTCCGCAGCTTCTACAGAGGCTCCCCTTCATTTTACCAAAGAAAACTCGCCTCGCTGGATCCACTGCTTGCCTTTTTTGGCATCCAGCACAAATTAAATAGACTTGATGTGATGCCAAGGCTTACTGTATCAGAGTTCAACAGGCTCAGAATAACAGCAGCTTAAACTGAAGGCACGAGCCACCAGAAAATGACTGCCACCAAAGAATGATATTTCATCCAGGGCTACAGTTTTGGGCAAAGACAAACATTGTCAACAGGAGTCAAAATTTTTTTAAAAGGGTGTACTTTTGTCTGGGATTTCTCTGAACTGTGAGCATGTACAGCGACTGGAGCTGGGATTCAGGGACACTGACAAGTGAGGTGCAGACAACAGACTTGTGACTTCCGGAGTAAAAAGCACATTGCACCTAGCTTGTTCATCATGTTTATCTGTCCTGCTTGAGCATCTGCATGGACAAAGTGTCCAAAAGAGAGGGCAGCAGTGAATTGACCTCTGCAAATGGACTGGGAGATGGTTTTTTAATGTAAAATGACTGGCTATGTAGCCGGAACCAAGCAACACAAGCCAGAATGAGAATGCCGCACGATGGTGTTCTTCAGACGCCATAAAAATGCTGTATTGTTCTGTGAATGCAGCACTGTCTATGAGCACTAAGCATTAAACAAGAATGGACACAACACATTTAACAAATACACAAAGGTGAAAGATTTAAAAATTTTTGTTGTGTGTTTACAAAAATGAGAAGACTAGCAAAGCTGGTAGACACTAACAGGAGGTGTGGTAAGCACTGTGCTTATATCAGGTAGGGGGTTGAATGCAAGGTGTCCTAAACTCGGGGTCAAAGGCGATTGCAGCTTCCGGTTCATTCAGTTGGACTGGTAGTTAGGGGAAGGAACAGGACAGGTAGGTGAGGCAGAGGAGCAGAAGGTTGCTGTGTTACTCTGAACACAGACACTGAATTAGATAACTCTAATAGTTCTGGGAGAGATAAGTCAGCCTTTACAAGACTATGAACAACATTTTTATGTAGGACTACGAAGAACATGTTTTATCAATCAGTAAAGGCTTTGCAGAGTGTCAAAACAAGCAACGTTTTAATTGCTTCAGGGAGCATCTAATTAATAACTAATAGAAACATGTCAGTATAGTGTCTCTCTGAAATATGTTTAGCTTTTTAATTGATAAAAGTGACCAAGCAAAACTCTGACAAAGCAGGCAGATTCTTAATCCTTTCAAAAATCTTTGAATCTTTTTTTATTTTTTCAAACTATTACAACATTTTAAATGCATATACTCTGTTGGTGACAGGCAGTTGAACTGCTTCTGCATAAACGTTTCCTGCCAATACTAGCCTTTTATAGTTATTTTCTCTGTAGATTCTTTCGTGGAAAGCAACTTGCATACCTTACAATGAGATCTATATACAGGGTGATTCAAAATCGAAAGCTTTCCTAAATGTATTACTCAGTAACTAAGTATCATTTGACAGATATTGAGCACTTGTACGATTAAGAAAAAACTGCAAGACAATTACTTTAGACTACATGTCATATGATCCTTACCTATTGAATAATACATTTATGAAAATATTTAATTCTTTTTTCAATCACCCTGTATATGATTTGTTCCATTTCATTGTAACTATTTGAATATATGCCCCAGGGAAAGGAAGTTCCTTTCTAGGAGTTCTTGATTCTTCAGCCTTGTCACTGTGAGTTTGCTTACATCCACTGGATGATGTAACACTGTGCTTTTGTTTAATTATCTTGTGAAATCAATGCATATTCACCTTAATAAGACTCAGCATATCTGGAACTAAACAAAAAGCATCTGAATCTTTGCTGTTATTTCTTCTCTTCAACAAACAGCAACATCAAGCCACTTTCTCAGTTTATCTGTTTTCTCTCAGTGGTCCTGATGCGGTTACCCAGGTGACACGCCATCAAGGGCAACCACCTCTCCCTGCTGTTTTTAGATCCTGTGTCCAACTGTGGTTATATCCCTTCCTGCTTGCTCACTTCCTTATTACAAGGAATTAAAATGTGCCACAAATCTGGTCCCCCACAAAGCACAGCTCCAATGAAGACTTGTGAAAGCATAAATGCATTTAAAACAAATAAATGACTAAGATTACAGTAAGTCATACAGGGCAATACCCTGACATTTAGAACCAAGACAAACACTCAGAAGAAGAAAACTGTTTTTCTTGTTATTTCTCCATTTAAAAGCATGGCACTGGTTATGCTGTCTTTAGTGCGATGGATGGTCATTTCCCTCGTCCGTCCACTATCTGACAACGATACACAACAAACATGAGAAATTCACAGCCGATGACAGAACACCAAGGGAATTTACTAATGGCAGCATAAAAAAGAGATAAGACACGCATTTGCTCTCAGTCTATATTTACAACTAACACCAATGAGACGTGAAAAGTGAGTCACATTTAAAGGCCCCCAATGCTCTGATTTCTTTTGTCCCAAAGTACCTTTTCCCATGAATGGACAGTGTCAGGTAGAAGGTGTTGAACACCCGGCAACAGCAAACCACTGCTTCATTAAATAGTGTCTCCAGAAATTAATAGGAATTCATTCTATACATATACAGCTAAACACAAAGTGCACCCATTATAACGCATTCATGAAAATATGCCGAGAATAAAGGTGCGCACATTCAACACGTCCTGCAACACCTGCACACTGCACCTCGGTGTTTTTTGCCACTTTCTCACATTGCCCGCATCACAGTCCCTCCGTACCTAGTGTGTGTGTGTGTGTGTGTGTGAGAGAGAGAGAGAGACTCATCCTCCCTCGGCTGTCCTCTTTGCCCCGGTTGATGGTGCGTTTGGTCAAGCTTTGATGTGTTGCCGCGGAGACTCATGAAAACCGCTGGATGACCGTTATTCTTACCGCGAATCGGGGCGTCTCCGGCGATCCCGAAGCGAATCTCGCCTCTCCTGACCGCGGGAATGAAACGGTGGACGCGCAGGCGAGAAGCACGAACGAGCGAACCAGAGCCGCTTGCGACCCCCCAGCGCCGGGCTGAGAAAAGAGAGAGAGAGAGAGAGAGAGAGAGAGAGAGAGAGAGAGAGAGAGAGAGAGAGAGAGAGAGAGAGAGAGAGAGAGAGAGAGCGACGGCAGCGGACGGCCTCCTCGATTCAAAAAGGGTATTTCAGGTGCAGGAAAAAAGAAAAAACCAACATTCCTGAAGATACACCCCCATTAATACATCGTCTGGATGATAGATAGATAGATAGATAGATAGATAGATGGATGGATAGATAGATAGATAGATAGATGGATAGATAGATAGATAGATGGATAGATGGATAGATAGATGTGTTTGACCGCTAACTGTATTGTCCCAGTGTTTGACAAAGCTTCACTTTTAAATGAGGCTTTGGACATTTTTAGAAGCACGATTGTCGCGTAAAGCTGCTGGAACTTATGCGGAGATATAAGCGTGAATGAAATACTGTTCGGAGGGGAGGCCCCAAACCCGGGTCAACGTGAGTATCAGTGTCAGTGTCACTGTGTTGGACACCGCCTCAGCAAGCCGTGTCCCTGCCCCGACCTTACCATGCTGTACAGCAAAGGTCACCGTGTCACCAGCATGACACCAGGGCAGCAGAACGGCTTCCTCAAAGCCTCAGGTACAGTGAAGTACAGTACAGTGCAATACAGGTTTAGAGACATCAATTATTTTTCATCTGTCAAGACATCATTGTCAATATTTATTCTTAACATGACCCTTACAGCATCAGCTAAATCTATAACAATTTTGCCATTTGTACAGCATTCCTCACTGTATCCGTTCAGGAGAAGTACCTTGATCAGGGGTAGTGCAGCACTAAGGGGTTTTGCACCAACAACCTTCAGATTACACAGAGAATGCCCTAGCAGGACACCAACTCCTGTGCCCAAAGTTAAATGGATAGGTGTGCAGTATCCATCCGTCCAATGCCCTTAACCACCATATCCTGGTCATTGTTGTGGTGGTCCAGAGTTTATCCAAGAACCACTGGGCTCTAGGGTATGAAAATACACCCTGTATGGCATATTATTCAATTGCAAAGGGGGGGGGGGGACACATGCATATACTGTGGGAAATTTCTAGTGACCAATTAACTTGAAACACAGGTCTTTGTACTTTGGAGGAAACCAGTGCACCCAGAGTGTTGTGAGGCAGCAGCTGAAGTCACTCGGCCGCCCTGCTTCCAGTCCAATACCAGAAGCTACAGAAAAGAGGTTCACAGTGTAAGAACCACGTGCAGCACCCTTTCTTTAGGATTACTAGCTGTGTTACCCAGTGCTGCCCAGGTCAGAAAGGTGTAGCAGGGAAAAGATGAAAAGTAATGACACATTATGTAATCACCAAACTGTTTTACCAAAAAAGTGTTTGTTTAATACAGTTCTAGTCAAGGAGAAAGGAAAAGAACGAAATATATAATCAAACTTTACTACCCTTGCATCACTAATGTCTGCAGGATGGTGTTTGTCATGTGTATTTTTTCTTATATTTCACATTTTTCACTTGGGCACATATACTGAAAAAAAATCTATCTGCATATAGTAAGTGCTGTGTGTGGGGATGAGAAAATTTGTCCGCGTGTTTGTGAGAGAAAGTGTGCATGCACTGAGGAGCAAGAAAATTTGTCAGTATGTCTTATGTCAGCATGAAAACCCTTCTTCGTCTAGTAGGTTATGTGTGTGTGTGGGGGGGGGGGGCAAGAAAATGTGTCTGCACGTCACTGGCAGTGTGTGTGTAGACCATGCGTGGTGTCTGCCAGTCTGTGTATGTGTGCGTGCACACGTGGGTGTGTGTCATGGAGAGAAAACGCATCAGTGTCTGGTACATTACAGAGTTTGTGGCATCTCAAATGACCCATGTGTCACAGCATGTGTGGCGAGAAAATCTGCCCACCGGAGTACGTACTCTGCGTGTGACATTACTGTGTGCTGCATGTGACAGCACTACTCCCACCTCTCCAAGCCCTGTCAGAAAGCCTGATTATTATATGTTTTCCAAATACTAGGTAACCTTTTTGGAGATTAATGAACTTTATGCATAATAACATAAAAGTGTGAGAAGCACCTGTCTGCCAAACTTCAACTTTGTGGCTCAAAATACAAAGCTGTGCATAAAGAACAAACAGACAAACAAACAAACAGAGATTCAGCTTTACATACAGAGATGAATTGTTCTAAATCTTTAAGGATGTAAAAACCGTGTGACTCACTACTATTGTACATAAGGAGGACCACATGTACAGTGAATGTGCCATAGCTGGCTGAGGCCACGCATGTTGTTTTGTATTTACTACAGTATGTGTTTGCTCGAAGCACTGCTTTTTGTATGTTTGTTAAGAGAAAAGTAAAAACTTTTTATTTCAAATGTTAATAATTGATGGTGTTACAATATTGTGAAACCCAGAACCAAAACAAATTTTATATTGTAAATCAGAACAAATAACATATACAATACGTTTTTTGGCAAAATGTTTCAATGGTAATTTAATACTTTTCAAGAAGGTGATGACTTTTTTCATGTGAATCTCAGTACAGTGCAGACCAGTTATTTGTGGAGGGTGATAATCATACAGTATAATGTATTCAAGCAATCTGTTGAAAAGAGATGCTCACAGGGATCACTGCACTGAACTGAATCCTTAATTTTTTCACTGAATATTAAAGCTATGTTTCTGTCTAAGGGAATAAAGGGGAAAAGTCTTTATAGACCATATGTGAAAGTTTTTATAGACCCCAGCAGTTGGAGACTTTATAGTTAGGAATGTAGGAAAGAATTTTTTGCTACTTCTATAGATGAAATTAAATTTTAAACAAGACTCATTTTAAAAGATGTTCCTTTAAAATGAATCAGTGTTAAATTCTTGCATTATTTACCTATGGGCTAGGGATAAATCATTTCATTGGATGCTAATTTACATTTTAAAAAACATATCTTTGTCCTGTTTTAATACATGTACATGCTGATTAAATGCGTGACCACAGCATTTGTATTTGTGTTTGCTCAGCGTTTATATAAATATAACAAGTAGACTGTGTGTAGTACAGTAGTTGAAGGGTCAGCAGAAAAGCAGTTTTTTTGTTTTTGCGTTGTAGATTATCTGGTGACCTCCCGCCCTCTGTCGGTGACAAACGGTACCGTTCGCACTAAGTATTCTAATTATTCAGCTATTGTTTGCTTTCAAATATTTTGTATTCTGAAGGTACATTTTCTGTTGAATTTTGAAGGTATAATTTAATCAGTTGTTCTTTAAATTGCAAACTAGTAAATCAAGAAGCTGTAAAAGTATGAAAATATCCTTTAGAATGCTGTCTCTTGGGCCATAGATTGGCATGATAGTCAAGGGCCTTAGTTATGGTGTGAACATCTCTGGTCCATTTCATACACCTGCGCAAGCTACATAACCTGAGATGTTTATTCCAGGATGAAAAGCACCTTCATGCACATATACACTGTGCTGCCGTGCCAAGGACATCTTCTGTTTAACCAACTTCTGCCAAATTGGCTTTCTTTGACCAATTGCTCCTCTGTCCATTAATGTCTGCTTCCTGTGTCTATCCTTTTTTGGGAACCGAATAAAGGAGTAAATATTGTTAAATGAAAACAAAAGATTTATTTTCCACATTGAAGACAACCGTACTAAGCCTCTTCTCCACAAAAGTGAAACCTATAAATGTTACATTTTCCTTTAAACTTAACTGTACACGGCCTAGTACTAATAAAACTGGTTTGAATATAATGCAAGACAGTAATACAAATACAGCGTATACTGTCTATAAATTAAACATACAGTTTCTACAATAACGTAAAGAGCGTCTGCTACGGTAGCAACGTCAGCAGTTGGGATGAAGACTGACAGCCGTATGTGCAGAATTCGTCCAATGCTCGCGCAGAAAAGTGTTGACAGGGGCGGAACATGCAAGTTGAGGAAATGTTGCAACTTAACTATAGTTTTTGTTAATTTAAGTGCAAATATTAGACTTAGTCATTTTTTTATCTCGTAGAATTTGAACAAATTCTCAAAAATGTTATCAGATAAACCACAGCAATTAACAGTGTGTTATAAATGTATTCGAAGAAATCGAAAGAAAATAGAAAGAAATACTAAAAGCTTTTTTTAAAATCCCGAGAAAGTCCGCAGTTTGGGTAGAAAAAACGTGACACGACTTGCTGATCGTGTCTGAGTTCCAAGGTGGAAGTCCAGTGGGGTCACAAGCGGTGCCACAATGCGGGATTTCCCGCAGGGGGTCGTCAGCAGCTAGCTGGAGGCCGGTATGCGCGGCTGTCAGACAGGAAGCGGCGACGATCGGATGTCCACTACAAAGGACATGTGATCCGCCGCAGGAGCAGCTGGTAAACCAAAGGACAACATCGCTCAGCCTCCATCGGTGCAAATACAGCTCCTCCACAGGGCAAACTGAACAGCGAGATCTTTCCTGCACGGTTTCTCTGACAGCTACTCTGACGGTAAGTGAACACAGCGCATGTAGCATTTCTTTGCTGTAACATTTCTACTAAATATCGTAATAAACTTACTGAGCAGTTGCACTGTCACTGAAGAAAAGGCTATTCCTGCACAACGGAGTGATGTCCCACGGTTCATATATGACCCTGACATGTAAGGTGCAGCTGCACGCGCGTCCGTGTTGGGGCGCTTGTCTTGCAGCGTGTGGCTCTGTTCATGTTAAAGGGCGTATTTGTCCAGATCAGCAAACTAATCGGTGTTTATTTCGAACACCTAGACTGAATAAAAGAGAATATTATGTAATATTGTGCATGTAAATAAAAGTGAATAATGTCCACGTACAGCAGCAGTCCTTTGCTGGGGGAGCAGCTTAGAGGCAGAAAAGACCACTGGGAGCTTAAGGGAAGTACCTGTATTCAGGAAAAAAAGCCGGTACTGCAAAGACCAAAATGTGGAAGTGCTGCTACTGTGAGTTCTGGTGAGCGCCGACCCATTTCATGCGGTGCTTGTACTGTATGCTGAGAGACGACATGCCTGAAGCCCTGATTGTGGATCTTGCGCAAGGTGGCTGTCCTCAGGACCAGGACTGTCTGCAGAAATGCATGGAAAAAGTAAAGGCTATGACAAAAATGGGCAGGTACACTGTGGTGTACATCATGTTTGAGAGAAATGAGAGTAATTCCTCCACCGGGCACTCAAACCCCATTTCGCCGCTCCTGGAGAGCTTGGTGGCTCGTAACAGAGAAGTTCACATCCTGGAGCAAGGCTGGGCGGCGTCCTCCTGGTACAGCTTTAAAAAGGATCTCGATGAGCTGGACCTGAGCACCATACTGGTCATCACATCCACCCAGAGAAAACCTGTCTTGCAGGCCTACCAGGACCTGCTCTTCACGGCAGTGTACAGCTTCGAGTACATTGCTGGCTTCGACGACTGTCTCTGTCCAGCTTGCAGAGATGTCCTCTCTAGCAGTCTTCAAGTGCACATCACAGAGGAGATCAGCAGCTTCCTGAGCCAGTTACCTGCTGTCAGTGATGATCTCTCTATCCTTCAGTCTACTCTAATCTCAGGTGGGCACCATAAACTTTTGTTTTTAACATGTGACTTCCATTTACCTCTTTAAAACTTCCAAAATGTTGGTATGGTTCAACACAAGGAATCAAGTTTTTAAAATGAAGGTTGTATTTTTACTTGCATGGACAGTACTGCTGTGGTAAATGACCAAGTGTCTAAATGGGCAAATCTGAAGTTCAAATTTATCAGCAGAGTGTCAAAATGATAATAATATTATCAGATACAGACAAAGAGGAACCTCTGAGTGATT
Source organism: Arapaima gigas (assembly GCA_900497675.1). Taxonomy (NCBI): domain Eukaryota; kingdom Metazoa; phylum Chordata; class Actinopteri; order Osteoglossiformes; family Osteoglossidae; genus Arapaima; species Arapaima gigas. The sequence continues at coordinate 874,744 of UFQX01000115.1, forward strand.
CTTTAAAATAAGGACAAAGTCCACAACTGAAGGTAGTGGTTATGATTGTGGTATTTTTAAGAGAAATGCAAACAGGTGCTCAGAAAAACACAATCCACAGCAGTTCAGTGGGAAATGCTGTTGTTCCTCAGTGTGTTTTGGTAAATGTGTGCACCCAACTGCAGTTTCTTATCTTCTGCTTTTCTGCAGACAGTTTTTCACATGGCTTCACCACGAGGACAGGAGGCATCTCCTACATCAGCACCCTCTCCTCCCTGAACCTCTTTAGCAGCTCCAGGCGGCGGGACCCCAAGATGGTTGTTGCCGAAAACTTGCGGCGCCTCAGCCTCCAGGCCGGCTTTGACCCCGCAACATTCTACCTCATAAAGGTAACATTTTCAAACTACTTAAACTTCAAAACACAATACAAGTTCGCTTTTCTCTTGTCATGCTTTAAAGTTTGGATAAAACATGCTGGAGATCAGACTGCCTCTCAACACTGATCACAGACAGACCACGCCAGCGATGTGTGGGTTCTGGGGAAGCCAGAGCCAGAGAGCTACGATGGTATTGTGACCAACCAGGCGGGCATGGTCATTGCTGCACCTGGGGCCGACTGCATGCCGCTGCTGTTTGCTGACTCTGTGGCCAAGGTCATTGGTGTAGCTCATGCAGGTATCTCCCTCAACACACACTTGGTAGAACTGCTGATAAGTGTGTCTCATGGTCCACGTGGGTTGACAAATTGTGATCGTTGCAGATACACAGACAGGGTCATTCCACACACTTGTTTCAGCTGTCACTGTTGCTGTCACTTTCCTTGTGCTTCATTCCATGAATCGCTTTTGCTCAGGCTGGAGAGGTACCTTAAAGGGGATTGCCATGGCAACAGTGAACGCCATGGTGTCGGAGTTTGGCAGTAAATTGAGTAATATTGTGGTGGTCATCGGCCCCTCCGTGGGACCCTGCTGCTTTACTCTGAACCAAGAGTCAGCTGAAAAGTTCCGTGCCATTCATCCTGACTGCGTCAAGGACAGGGGCATGGCAAAACTCAGCGTGGACATCCGGCTGGCCACAAGGTGAACATCACCGTAGTGTCACAATGACTTTTCAACAGTTAATATGGACAACAGTTTTTTTTTTTTTTTTTTTTTTTTTTTTTTTAAATCAGTCGTTTTGTTTGGGTGTTACAAATCAATAAGAAGCTCAAAGGTGGTACCAATTTCTGATGAAACTACCTAAATACAAATTTAGAAATTTTGATCACCAGTTACTATTCAGCTTATTTATTTATTTGTTTGTCTATTTATTTATTGAACAATTTTTATTTTTTGCCATGAGGTATTGAGGACCAGCAGGCCCAGCAATAAAAATGGGTAAATCATTGTTGGTCCCTTAACACTGGAGACAAGTGTCAGAATAAATAAATGAGAATGCATGAACATCAGTTCCACATGGATCAAATAGCCAGTTTGAGAATCATCTACAGAATATGATATATATTTGCCTAAAAAGAGCAGTATAAGGACTTTGACTTCAGTTTTCCATTACTGACATTTCTCTCCCAGGATTCTCCTCCAGCAAGGCGGAATCCTTCCTCACTGCATTGAGGACAACGCTGCAACTGTGACCCTGTGTACAGCCTGTCTCACTGACACCTTCTTTTCCCATGTGCGTGACGGCCTCAACTTTGGCACACAGATCGGCTTCCTCTGGATAAAGGGCTGATGCAAAGTCACAAGGGGATGTGATTAATGATGAGGAGAACCTCAAACAGGATGTCATCGACAGACAGACAGACAGACAGACAGACAGACAGACAGACAGACTGACTCAGAATAGACCAAATAAACTACAGGACACCTTTACCATAAAAACTACTGCAGAATACTGACCTCTTATGTGTTACCTCTTCAGCATCAAATATTTTAAAAGATTGATAAAGGCTTTTTCACACTTTCTTAAAGGGTTGGAGGATTTCTTTCTTGTCATTAACAATCATACTGTCCATTGTTGTTCTGAAAGGGAGGGTTTTACTGCTAACTGATAAGATCACAAATCATTTACACCGAAGTTAACATTTTCAGAGGATACGCTAATTCATCATATGCATCAATTGCAACATTCAGAATGACAAATAATGCTGAAAAACAAGAAACGAAAATAGGGCTCAAAAACATTTATTTTGGCAATAAATGTATCTTAGTAAGAACACGAATGAATGAAAAAGTTCTCATCAAATGGGTTTTTGAGATGAGGTGAAAAGCGTTTGTGCAGGGCCTTGCAGAAGACAGCCAAAACAAAACGGTTTTGTTTTATAATTCGAGTACAGAATGTGCCGTGTCACCGTTCATTTGTTGCGCTCGACAAGCAACGACATGTTTATTGGTACCATCAAAGTTCCTTCAGTCATTTTGTTGGGGAGGCGTACAGCAGAGTCGCTCCTTTGAGAACAGCCCCAGTGGGAAGTGGTGTTCATGTCGACACAATGAGAATGTAGTTCCGTTACACACATCCCCGGTACAGAAACCAAAGTTATTGAGAGCTCATGTGCTAGTAGAGAGGAACCTAGCTTGTATCGGTAATTCCTTACAGTGTGGGAAAGTGGGAAAATGCATAGCGGGTTGGGGTTGAACTCCGTCTGTCGTTGGCAGTAACTATGCAGAATATACTGGGTCCAAATAAACTGTATTTTTTATAGTGTTATTACCTTTTGTTGTCTGTTTATATACATATATGTATATAAATCATCGTATCATCATATATATGTATATAAATCATCATATATCATATATATATATATATATAGAGAGAGAGAGAGCTTTAATATAGGTGTACAGTTGACGCGTTTTAACCCACATTCACTGGCTTTGACTGTAAATGGTCGACAGAGGGAGTCTGTCAGTATAAATGTTGTAAAGCATTTCCAGCAAGCATTGGGTGGAGAGCTAGTACTTTGTATGAGAATACCATTAATTAACACGTGAAATGTTTAGTGTTTTTGTTTTTTAGATTCTTACAAGGGCTCGGCTCACTCTGACTGATTTTTATTTCGACAGAAGATCCAAGTGGGTTTGCTGTTCTGCGGTCAACAAGGACTTTGCTACGCTGCGGTCACCAGAAGGGCTCGCCAGCAGGGGGCAGTGGTGGCACATATACGTGCTGTGGGACTTGTTTACGTAAAACACGGAAGAGATTCAGGTCTGCATCCAAAAGCAATTCACGTCCATCACAGAAAGGCTGATGTCAGCAGCTTTACTGCGTCTGAAAAACACACGATATTTGACTAAAAGGGCAGTAAAATTACAGAAGGGGCAGAGAGGCAATGCTGAATCAAGTGTCAGGAAACATAAATAGGCCTGTTCCCAACACCAGTGCCAAGGGTTTGCCATTCATCTTGTGCCGCATAGCACTGTCTGAAAAGGAGGAAATATTTTTTTAAGAGATGTTTTTTAAAGCCAGTGACCAGCTGGATGAACTGGCGGTAAGCCACTGAGCTGGTGGTGTAGGGCTTGGAGAAGTTTATAGTGAGCTGTGGGGTTGGGCAGTGAGACAGGTTATAGGGAGCTGTGAGTTCCGTCTTTCAGAGAGGCTACAGTAGAAGTCAAAGGCTCCTGAGCATCACAGATGCCAGCGGTGGAGCTTCTGCGTCTCACAGTGTACACAAGATCATTAAAAATTAGAACGAACTTGATTGTGATGAATCTTGTTTTACAAACCACTGGGAGAAAATTTTCATCCTAGAATCCAGGATCATGTTCTTGAAATACTACCTCCAGTCTGCTAAAGTAGACCATGTCCCACAAGCCCAGGTGCAGCAGGTATGGTGCTGGTGACAGGTGTTGACAGGGGGTGCTGCTGGACACTTCGTCATTATCACCTCAAGCAATGGGGCTGTGCACCCCTGGCTCTGGGTGCGATACACGATGCGGATAGAAAGAAGTGGTCACCAGCTCACGATGTTCTAATGTTTCTGTTGAGAGACCAGTAGTACAGTTAACTGAGTGGAACAGCACTTTGCATCACACGCAGATGCACAATTGCATCAGATGTTGGCACTCATGGCACCCCGACTAATCTGCATGCGCATTTCGTCTGTAGTTGTCTGGTGTGATCAGTGTCTCCAGCACATCGATCAAGCTGATGCAAACGGCTGATGTAAACTTGAAAGTATTTGTCATTAACTCAATGTGAATGTACAATTATGCGGCCTCCCGAAACCACGGAAATGTTTTTTAGCTCTCAGATTTGTGTGGGAGAGTTGGAGGGCAGCTGGTTTTTGCATCATGGCCTTTGATTAGAAAGTTTCAAGTCTTTGTTTTGACACCTCTGCTAGAACTTTTATGAAACTATCTGATTCTGTAAATAGAGAACACTCAAGGTGTTGAGTAAATCCTGAACTACAGGATTTTCATTGTTATGTTGTGGTAAACAATAAGACAGAGAGATTTTAAACACTTTTTTAACAGCAGAGCTTGATCGAAGAAGAATGCTATTTAACATGTCCCAAAAAATGTAACCAAATCTTCCAGTAAAATTAGTTAAGCAAAATTACTTTTTTAGTTGGTGCTTTTCTCCAAATTTATAATGACTTACCATTTTATACTGTGGTATAACTTTCACGGGAACATATTTGGGAAGGTACCTCACTCAAGAAGCCTGAGGCAATGTTTTCACCACTCTTCTATCTGTTCTCCCCATTATACAGCAAATCAAATGTTAATTTTTCAAGAGGAGTAAAATTAGACAACCGTGTATTTCTGGAGGTCCTTGTGTTGAGCTTAGCAGTACAATACATTTTCTTGCCAACTATGTATATATAATAAACATAAGTTCTACATTTTTATCAAAAACAAAATTCGGACTGAGTTTTAATAGTTACACTTCTACCTCAAATAATAATTAAATTGTGGGTTTTTACCCTTGAGGAAGGTGCTTAGCCTGAATTCATACAGTAAATATCCTGCAGTATAAATAGGTAAATTGTTAAAAGTAGCTTACTGCTGTGAGTCACTTTGAAAAAAGTATCAGATAAATGAATACATTTAAATCCTAAGATGTAAAGGAACCCATACATGTACTTATACTGCTTTGTGAAGGGACATACTTCCAGAGGCCACCACGAAAGCACATCTACTGCAGCTTGGCAGTAAAACTTTCAGAACGCTTCTTGCCCAGCACTTTAGATGTGCTCATAGCACTGTCCTTCATGGTCACTCTGTGGCCAGTACTGTGGCCAGGGGGTGAGAGAGGAATGTCATCACACGTTGAAACCATTTTAATGATGCTGCTTCATGTCAGATGAGCAAAACCTCACTGTCATTCATGTTATTGGATCTCTACTTTACCACTGGTTTCCTGGAGAGACAAACAGAAGTTCACCTAATGGTCATCAGTGAGCAAAGTTTTCTGGAACCTTTTGATGTTTCTTTATCGTGCTGTTCCCTGCATTGAGGGTGAACTTACCGTAGGTGTAAGTGAGAAGTGGAAGATGTGTGAGAGCGCAGGTAACATGACAAGGTGTGGCTGTGTTGAACAGCAAAGACATGCCCATTCTTCTGGCTATTCATCTAACAGTCTCGTTCATTTTATTCCAACTGACAGCTCCTTTGGTTTCAGGGAGGGTGTAGCACGATTTAGCTTTCCTGACAAGACAGCTGCTTCTGTTCAGTGCCCAGTGTTGCTCACTTCATGCAAATGTTCATTCAAGTTTATTTTATCATTCATTAGCGTGAAACAGTGAAAGTATCACAAGTTTCAAACACAAACACGCATCCATAATGTCTAACTGAAGGTTGTACTTTCATGCATTCATGTTGCCCTTTGAGAGTTTGGGAAGGACCTACTGAGCTGCATTCCTGGCAAACCAAGTCCCCAGTTTTCCCAGTTCTTCTCATACCAATAGAAGCTCAGAAAGGAAGTCAAATGTATTCAGTAAGAATGGAATATAAGATCAAATAGTTCACTGACCAACAAGAACAACATCTCCTGGACTCAGTATTTCAGGATCGCATAATGAATTACACAAGTTTATGATAAGAAAAAACTTTTACAGACAACCTGACTGTAAAAAATAGCAGCACTGTTGACAATATTATGTTTATTTGCAGTAAAAATGCTCTATTTTGTACATTTGGTCCAGGTTCTGTACTGTGGTCACTGTAGTGAGAGTGTGCAATAGGTCTTCAGGAAGAGGATCACATTCATAAAGACAGGTTTAAGTTATGAATGCTGTGTGGACAATACAAAGAATAACTGAGAGAAAGGTCACACTGAACCACGTAACTGTGGCAAATAAAGAACACGGGCTCTGAAAATAAGTGAGATTTGTGCACATATGGGCTACTGAATTGAAGGGACTGATGCAGAGACTGCCATCAGTAGCTAGGAGACCTTATGATCTTATGTATCACACAAAATCCAAGGTTTTAAAAAGAGAGAAATTCAGAATGGAAAGCACAATTAATATTTAAATGTGACCCCGTCTCTGCTTATATTTTGCAGCTCATTTCTTCATCCATCCATTATTGTTAGCTGCCTTATCCTGGCCAGGCTCACAGTGGTCCAGAGCCAATCCTGGAATCATAGGGCAGTAGGCTATGAAACAACACCTTGGATGGGAAGCTATTCCATTGCAGGGTGGCCACATACACTACAGGAAATTTAGAGAGACCAATAAGCCTGAAACACAGGTCTTTGGACTGTGGAAGGAAACAAGTGGAGACCATGTGAGCTCCACACAGACTGAGCTTTGATTCAAAGCCACAATGAAAAAACCCAGATGCTGTGAGACAGCAGTACAAACTTACTGAGCCATCATGCTGCCCCATGTAAAATGCATCTAAAATAAATTAAATAAAATATTTTCTTTAAAGTTTCAAAATATTCATTTGTGTGGTCAATGGATTTCTATGCTCCATATTATGTAAGAAGCCACTCATCCCCTTCTTCTGCCTCCGTTCTATCGGTCTGTAAACATACAGTACATACAGTATGGATAATATACTGTAGTTTTTTTTTTTTTTTTTTAATAATCCAAAAACTGAACCAAGACTCATTTTCATAAACATGTCTTATTTATAGTCTTAGACAGGAACACCTTGTCTGGTCAGTTATTGCTCAAAAGACCTTGAGAAAGACACACAGAGAAACTTGNAGACTCATTTTCATAAACATGTCTTATTTATAGTCTTAGACAGGAACACCTTGTCTGGTCAGTTATTGCTCAAAAGACCTTGAGAAAGACACACAGAGAAACTTGAGGCAGAAGTGTCGAGCCAACTACAGCTACCTGTGTGCCAAGCTTTGCCTCTTCACTCTTCACCTGCCAACATATCCCAGCACCTTCCTTGTTCCGAAAAGCCACTGGACAACCAGCAGGGACTTGTTTCAGAGCAATGGTTGGGCCTGTGTTCCATCAAGCACTTTCACTAGCAACATGTACCATTTCTTCCTGGAATACTGAGTAGAGCAGAACAGTTTCTTTATGGTGTTGGGAACGACATGAACTGCTTTGCATCTGCGAGCAGCAGTGAGCTGTCAGCACCCTGCGCCGTGGTCCAGTTGTCTAGTGGGGTATTTTATGTGGGACTGGGGAGAGATCTACATACTCCCTGTCTCTCTGCGCTCAGTCCATTCTACTAAGCTCAACTCCACCCCGTTTGGGTATCCATCTGTCCTTGTCCAGTGTTCTCAAAACTAATCTTTTTTAAAACATACCAAAGTAAAACGCAGCTGAGTTGACACTGGCTCTGTCATACATCACATATGCACAGGAAATACAGTAATTCTAGCAGGCTTTTTGTGCGATTCTGTGTGTCTGGGGACAGGGCAAGTGGAGACAATGTGAAAGAAACACCCGGTGGAATGGGAGTAACAGGTGGGCTCAAGTCATCTTTTCAAAGCATGTCTGTAGCTGCGCAGTGGCTGGCAGCAGCTGCTCCTCAGGGAGCATTAGCAGGGTGCCAGGATATTCAGATCCATCCCTGCTGGAACTCAGATCCCCAGAGGGGGACTGCAGACCCAGCTGGCCTGCAGGGGGAATGCAGCTGCTGAGCCCACCTGAGGAGGAAAGCTTATTTTGGGGCGAATTACACTGCTGCAAGCGTCCAGGTGCTGCATTGCTCTCCAGGGATGAGACATTATGCAGGTGGGGAGGCTTCCTACTAAGACGTCCTCATCAGCAGGCCTGACATCAGGGAGCCGAGGCCAGCAGGACCCCGATCAGCTTGCAGGCCTCAACAGGCCTCACTTTAAACATCCCACTGCATCCCCCTCTAAGCAGCAGGGGGGAATGTGCAAAACACAGATGCAATTTATTATTTAGCTCACTGTATGAGGAAGTGCCCTACAATTTGTCCAAAAGTTTTAGGTCCTCCTTATGTTCTAAGAAAATTATGCATACGGCCATGTTTACAGTATTACTGTGGTGCCTGTGGTTAGCTTTGATATTTTTTAATTTAAATATATAATTTAGCCTTTGTCTGAGGCACCTTCCATGCAGTACGGTCTAGTTTTAGCTTCACTGTGCACTGTTTCTCTGTTTGTTTAAGGGAATTAAAGGCTCTGCCACAAACCAGTGTTACACAGAACATTAATCCCTTACCTAATCACATATGTACACACTGTAAGTGTTCTTTCTTAACAAATGAGGAATCGTACATCTAAAATTGTTTTAAAGTCTGTTATGTAAGAAAAAAGTTAAACAAGAACTGTTTGCTTTTGATGTAATCAGTGTAGTTGCTGCATTAATGTTTCACTCTCAGGTCCAACTGAGCAAATGTCACTATAGAAAGCCAGTTTAACTTCCAGCACTTGTGGGTCCTCTTTTATACAGCCTGCCATCAAAGGTCAATACGAATTAAGCGGAGAGCAGGTGCACAAATGTACAGGTGCAATAAAACAAGACACAATTATTGATGAGCTAATAATAAATAGATCCATGGGAACTAATGTAGTATAGATACTGTTATAATTATTTTCTTATAGCTTAGCTAATGCCCTTATCCAAAACTGACTTGCATTTTCCTCAATTTACACAGCTGGATATTTTACTAGAGCAATTTGGGGAATGGTTGCTTTAGTCAGCTCCCATCAATGGGTTGTTTCCTGTGGTTACTGACAGGTGCGCTCAAAACCACCTGTTACAGGCTAATATGAACTAATCCTGCTAATGGTGGAGCCACAATCTAGCTCCCCTTGTAGGCGGAATAACAGCCGTTCCGTCTTCTACCTGCTGCAAGTTGACTGTGAAATAATTCTTTATGCACTTCAGTGTCTGGGTCACCTTGAACTTTTGAATGAAACATTTCTCGACCATTGTTGCTTAAAATACAGGAACAGCTCTGATTTCCTTTAATTTCCTGTGTTAAACTTATTGAGCATGGCAGAGAGGAAAAGCATCAAACAACGATGATCTCATTCAGGAGACCTCTCAGATATACAGTACATTGCTAGTCACTGAACAAGAGTAAAACAATGCTTCAGAAAGCATGTATGAATCTTGTGTATTGGTTTTCAAATGGTTTCTAAGATGGAGACCTCAAAGACTTCCTCAGCAGCCAGCTGCAGTGAAAGAAGAACCCACGTAGTCCAGTTTCATCCAGTTATTGGGTCTAGACCAACTGCTGTGCGAGCTGGGCTCAGCTGGACTGCTGTGTTTGCTGGGGAACTGCTCGTCTGGGCTTTGTTTGTTCTGGAGGGGAACCAGGGGCTTGTGCAGGTGATCTCAGGGTCTGGACTTGTTATGGGGGAAACACGGAGGTCCACGGCTGGAGAAGCTGGCTGAACTTATTTGTCACTGGCAGCTGGTGTGATGTCTGCAAAGAGCTTCCACACATGTGTGTGTGTTTGTATCTGTGTGTCTCTTTAAGTGTATTTTCTGTCTTTGGGTCAGCGTGTGTAATGACATGGGATGAAAGCAAGGGCATGGGACCGTGTCCTTGACCAGCTGGACCCCCTAACTGCTCTCTCAGTGCAGAACCAAGTCAGAATGAACTGGACCAAAACATGTCAGAAATTTTTTTATTAGAAATTATTTAATTATTTCAGTGTTTATTTATTTTGTGTGTTGTGTCTTTCGGATAAAAGTGCAGCGACACGTAGAATTGTTATTGTCATTAGTCAAGTGGATTTTGCTCTCTGTCACAGTGCTATGAAAATATATTTTTCTTATTTCCAAGTTTGTATATTTCTGCAGTTTTTGACATTGAATTTGACTAAATGTTTTCATCTGTTTTAGTAGTATATCACTGCAGCCTGTGAAAGAAAATGCGACCGCAGTATTGTTTGTATCTCATTTCTTTGGAGATAATGAAATGTGCAATCGTAGCTGCGAAAAAGTACTTGCCCCTTTAGAATAAATAATTGCTTGTGCCAACTTTAGCTGTTATAGCTGCAGTAGCTGCAACTTAACCATTCATGTATTACTAGAAGAAATTTGAAATGGGTTTCAATACATTTTCACGGCACTTTATATCTAGGATGAGGAACTGGCATCCACATCTTCCCACCGCCCACCCGGAGCAGTGTGTTGTTCACACATCCAAACTTCTACACAGTGTTTGGGAAAAACAATCTGATTTTATATTCCGTTTGCTAAGGACACCAGTGACATTAATGGCATGATCTCACCACACAGTTTGGTGAGTCCAAATCTGGCAGAACCACAGAGACCAGTGCTGACTCAGACATTGCCAACTCCCCTGCAGTGATAATGTCACTGGCATCACTGGCCACATCTATTGCACTGTCTCTCTGCCTTGACAAATGTCAGGGAATGCGGTGCCAGCCATCTGCAAAAGTAAGCAATTAAGATCCATTAGTGCAAAAAGACTGACGTTTGGGAGATACTACTTTGATTATCCTGTTTAACAGAGCAAAATATACACAGGCATCCCTCGAGATACAAATCTTTCACTTATCAGTTTTTGCATATACACGGGAAATTATTTAATACCCTTTACTGAATTACAGCCAAATATGAGGCTGATTTTTGAGTTTCTAAGTATTAGGAGCTAAGCATATTTTTGAAGTTCACAAATTTTGTAACTTATGAGCCGATTTCCAGGAATGCACTACATTACATATATGCAGTCATCCCCTACTTAAAAGAGTGTGTGCGTATGTGTGTGTGGTTGTGTGTGTGTGTGTGTGTGTGTGTGTGCGCGTGCACGCGCATGTGTATACACACACACATACATAGTACAATATATAATATACAAAAAATTGCAGACCAATTAAATGCTTTCATATATTTTTTCTTTCTTTTTTGACTTAGTATTACATTTGTTTTCCAAAAACAGTTAATTCGTTTCACTAGAGAAGGATAATGGAGGACAAAAGGAAGCGCCATCATGACAGGGGGTATCTGCCTATGAAAAGGAGGTGGCATCTAAACTAGAAAGATGTAGACAGTGAGACCACTGGCCTATACACGAATTATGGGAGACATGCAAGTCTCTGAAACTAGTGCGTGTTTATTTCCTGCTTTGCGGTCTCATAGAGAATCAGCTATCCAAACATTACATTAGAAACACCCATAGAAGACAGGAGGGAACCAGCTGGGATGGAACAGAAGATGGGGGTGTTGCATCTAGGTGACACCCTCTAAAGAGTAGGTGGACTCTTTGGGGCACAATGCTGTTATCGAGACAGGGCTCCTGGGGACAGCAGAACCAGTGAACAGGAGGTCATCAGGGGCATTGTGCTCCCAGGATTGTAGAGAAGCAGCATTAACAGTTGAACCTGTCAAAACACTGATGCAAAACAAACAAAAAGAGATCTACTATGCTGCTATCATTAGAGTGCAGTGACATTCGTACATTTACATACATGTACTTATTCGACAAGTTGACTTAGGGGTGTGGCGAGAAGTGTTTTCCAGATCAGTGATGATTTTTTCCTGTCTGACTACAGATATCACATGAATAAATGTCTATTAACTGACAGGGGCTGGATGATGTAGCTTTTTTCCTGCCTGACTGTGCTCTCTGCTCATTTCCCCTTGAGGCCCTTTCTGTATTTATTTGGCTGTATAAATGTAGAGCTCAGCAGGAATGTGTGGGTGAAGCCCCTGCAATGGAAACAATAAGTTTTGCTTTTATACCACTATAAACTTCACTCCTTTCCATTTCAAAAAGGTTAAGGTAATGACCTAAAGAATCATTTAATAGCCTCAATTTGCAGTGCTTTCCATTTGCACTGTATTATCTGTGTGGGTTGATGTGTGGTTTGTATACATCAGTGCTAACCATAGAATGCATGAATAGGTCAAAAATGACTGCTGTGTGGTTATGCAATATTTGGGTGAAAGTTTTTTTGTAAATTCTTTTCTACTTGATGAAATTCCTCAGAAATTGTTTTTAATATTCCTCCATTCAATTTTTTCTTTTAGTCTTTACTTTTTAAACATGTTATTTTACAGCACAGATTATACCACTGATCCCTTTCTTATTTCCTTCCCATCAACAGATCTCCAAAGCCACAAAGGTTTATTGTAAAAAGCATTCCAACAGGGTGTTTGATTTGTGAAAATGTTAGCTGCATTTGTGGATGTTGATGTGTGTATATGTCAGTTTTCCCCCCCATCTCACTTGGCTGTGCATGGATGTGTGCGTGTGTGAGCTGTGGGTTGAGGACTGTAGCAGCCAACACTGGGAACACTGGAGGTCTGAGCAGGGGACAAGAAGAGATGGGTGAACGTGCTTTCTGTCAGTCACATACTGCCCGGAATGTGGGGATGCCATTGCTCCTGCACAGCCACAACTTGAAGGGAAAAAGGAAAGGAAAGAATTAGGAATCCCTCCAGGGAGGGTTTACAGCACAGATGACATGAATGGGACAAAGGGGACACGGAGCACCTTCCTAAGAAGTGGGTCAGCTCAGTTTCTTAAATACAGCCAGGAACCCGAGGCAACGGGCTGTCCACGTCTAACACATCGACCTAGTTTCTGCCACCCGCTTTCCGCTCAAGGTTGGCATTTGGGTAATGTGCCAACTTTAGGACAGTGGGTCATTCACACAGTCTGGTGCTCTTACCCACCCCCTCACACACATGAGGGGTTTCAAGTGGCCGAGACTCTCACGTCTGGAGACTCCAGTAAGCCCAAGAGAAACTTGACTTGCATTTCATTGTTGACCTTGGCCTCAAAGACTTAGTAAAAGCCGAATGATTTTTTAAAACGATTGCACTGCCGAGAGGAAATGAGTTTCCACATGTTTATCCAAAACGGAATAAATGTCTTTTGATCAAGTGAAAAATATAAATATATAGAGGAAAGGATTCCAGAGTGTTATGATGTATGAACACATTCGCACACCTGTATATATGACACAACGTAACAGTGATTTTTGACACATGCTAAGTATGACAGTATGCTCGCTTATCTAATGGTCACAGTTATGTCTGTTTAACTCTGTATTGCTCTTCGTGGGAACATAACTGAACACTCTTAGGGGACAAAAAAAATTAATTTTAAAATCAGCCGTTGCAGTGCAAGAAATAATTAAGCTATTATGAAACAATGGAAAGTGACTGCTTGCTGTGGTATTACATTTTCAAGGCCAAATTAAATCAGTCACAGATCTCTGGGACAACAATCAAAATCATTTGGTTGTCTGAAAAACAAACAGACTCATCCATTTAAAACCCAAATTTGTAAGCACTGTAAATATTTAATTGGAAACTCCAGCATTAGACATTTGACATGGCCTACTTAAATTCACCTGAATTTGACTTTTATATCCTTAGCAGGACTCGCAGTGGGTCTATCTACAGTGAACCAGTGAACATAAACGTGTTGATTGTTCTTTAATGCTTATTACTCTTTCTGCACAAACTACATCTTGTTGCTAAGGCAGGCAGCTGTCTTGGAAAACTATGGTTACTAAGGCATAAAGACTCTGTGTTTGAGGTCTCAGAAGATGGAAAGTTGGGTGTGATGTTACAGCAGCAGCAAGCTCCCTACCACATACACTGCTCTGGTTCCTCGCTTGGAAATAATTTTCCCCAAATGCACTGATTTACTGGAGCTGTTGCTATACTCACTTTCAGGTGCTATGAGGTGTGGGACACTAGGTCAAAGACAGAAAAGACACATTCACAGAGATGCACACTATGGCCAACAGCAGCCCAGTGACCCTTGTTCCTGCAAATGCCTCAACTCACAGCCCTCAGCTTGTGGCACTCCCAAATAGGTATACTGGGAATAGCAAGTTTCACAATTAACCATGATTAAAAACATCATAGTTTTAGAAACCATGGTAAAATTCTATTTTAGGTACCTCACATTCCACAATGACTCGAAAACTTCCTGTCGTGAATAAGTTGTATGTGTGATGTGCCAGGCTCACCTTCCTGGCTCCAACTGTTGGTCCAGCACCACTTTCATTAGACTAGAGAAAGATGCACTGTGAAAATGACAGAGTGATGCATCTCAGCTTTATATCCACCAAGAAGGGCCTTAAAATGACAGTTGGGGAGTATGTTGGACATCTAAAAAAATGAAATAGACAAAAACTGTGAAAAAAATCAATTCTAATTATTTCTAGAATTCTGATAATAAAATGAGAATCTTGAGAAATGAGAATATGTAAATTAAACGTTTATACATGGACCTCTTGTGATGTACAATCTACAGTACTTGTACAGTACATGTATGATGTAGTATAACAGTGGTGTTTGCCAGCAGCTTTACAGAAACAAATAATTTTATCTGTATTATTTTTTAATATTATGAACAAACAAAAATATTTTGAACATGCTGTACTTTTTAAGAAAGAACATTTGATTAAAAAAAAGAGTAATTAGGTAAAAATTGCATCACTGAATCATTTAATAATGGTATGGATAATATACTATACTGTGGCCAGAAATAAAATTAAAAAAAGTGTTAAAAAAGGTTGAAAAGAAGTTACTGTGTGATGGATTACATACTTAGAAATAATTACTCTGTGATGAGAAGGATCCAGCTTATGACCAGTTTGATTTACAACCTGGTCAGCAGTCCCTAACCAGTGGATAAGTTGAGGACAAATTTTACAGTAGTTTTACGTTCCAGTGGCAGGTACAGTGAATATATAAATGTGGGTATTTTTCCCTGTCATATTTATGTTTTGAATAGAAAGTAGACTTGCATTTTATTTGTAGGTCCAAAAGAGTAAATATGAGAAAAACAATAAAATATTTGATCATACTGTAATTTTTGTGCCTTTTCCCTCCATAGAGCCTTATTACCTTAAAAAGATTAACTTAAATTATCTGCAAAAAATTGTAAAATTAGTTAACCGCGATACTTCCTGAGACGATAATCATCATACCGAATCTCACTTCGCCACTTTCCTACTCTTACATGGGCTCCCAGAAAACTCCCATCCCTGATCTCTCTGGGGTTTTCAAGAGGGGGCTCTCTGCATTTGTGGAGCTTTTATTCTTGCTGGCTTTGTTCCCCAGTGGAGCTATGGGCTCGAAGAGCATTGCTGCGTTCAGATGGTTTTGTCCAGTGTAGTGATGCAAACAATGTGGCCAGTGGAGAGCTCACAAACAGCCAGAAGATTTTTACAAAGACAAAAAGGCATCACTGGTGACACACTGTGTTTGAAACAACTGGGCTGCAGTGCAAGTCCAGATTAGCCAGGTTGGCTTCCGTTTCTTTTGCTTTGGTCACATGGCACGAGTGCTTGCTCTGCCCCCATGTTCTCAACATCACCCTACCTTTTCCAGCTGGAGCTTTTGTTTGTTGACTGTGTTTATGATGCAAATGCTTAATGAGATTAATGTAATTGTTTGTGCAGGATTTTAAACAGCTATTTAAATAACCATTTCTTCATACTCTTCACTGTCAGTTGTACAGTGCATCAGTAGACACCTTGATGCAATGCAGCTAAAGTGTCAGCTTAGAAAACAACTATCTGAAACAGGAGACAGAAATAGCTGCTGCAAGCACTTTCTTTTCTGACATTAAATATTAATAGCACCAGTTCTCTTGCCTGGTACAATATGCACTTTGGCCATGTTGCAGACCTGAGGGTTGTATATGAGTTCAAATCTCATCAAAAAACCAGCCCCTCCGTTAAATTTAAGCAACCTGTTTTTGGTGTGAACTTGCTCAGTTAGGGTAGGCAGTGATGTGGAGGCAATCCCAGGAAGAACAGGAAAGCAAAAAGTGTAAGACAGTACATGCCCCAGAGGAAACCACTGTCAACACAGGGACTTGAGGCCATGCAAGGAGACAGACGTGGGTCCATATGCATATCAGACAGTTTCCCCACACAGTGAGCAAGTATGCTGCCAAACATACAAAAAAATGTAAAAAAAATAAGCCGTAGTTTAAAAAAATCAATTATACTTATCGACTACGTGTATTTCTATTTTCCTTTGTTTTGAAATTGAGCAAATAATGTATACAACTGCATTACAATCCCAGTTTGTTGTCTCAAACTATGCAGACAAATAAACCTGTGTCCAATTTTGGAAGTAGGAGGTGCTCACGGCCATCGCCTGTACTACAACGTTGGTCATCTCAGAGCTGCTCTTTTTTGTTACTTTCACCCTCCTGCTGGAGACTGAAACAGAAATGCAGTATATAAATTACGAAAGACTACTGACCAGTGTTCTTCTTCAAAGTACTTACAGAAAGAAGTACTCCCCACAAAAACATTGTCACATAGCTGCATACATTGGCAAATGCACCCATCAATAATGCACCATCACAGCTACAGCACAAGGATACACCAAACACAGATTTAACCTTCAAATGGTCAAAACTGTTCAAAGCTACACTATATAAATGCAGACCCAGTGCAGAAACAAAACCACGATGATTTTTTCTACATTTTATTCAAATGATGGTCATCTTATTTTCACCAGTCTTTTGCATGTTTTCACTTAGGATGATGATTTTTTTACCTTCTTTGACTAGTTCTTCTCACTTACTTTTCTACAAATCTTGATATCTTGAATGTTTTCCAGATAAATGAATTTCAAATGAGTCTGATTGTTTTCCAGTCAATAAGGAATTTCTGTTTGGAATGAAAGCATTCACAGTTATACCAATCTCACCCTACCTTCATCTTCCCTATTTCAGGGAGCACCCAAGGCCAATTTTCAGTACAATTTCAAGATCCCCATGTGTGGAACAATCTTCCCACTTATTTGAAATCACCTTAATCTTGTTCATTATTCAAGAAATGACTTAAAATATCTCGTGGATCAACATCATTTGTCATACAAGTAGCATATGTTGGAAGTACATTTCCATCTGTTATGCCTTGTTTAATATTTCTGTTCAGTGTGTCTGTCTGCTTACAGTTGTATGTTGCTGATACAACTCTTGCAGCCCCTTTCATTTTCTTTAATTTTCAGGGGAGATCCTGCAACAAATCTGTTGGGTTTCTGATCTCCTCAGGACATTTGGTTGTGCTTGTGATTTTATTCCTGTATGTTACGTCTTTTGCGCAAACAAAACAAATACATCCTTGTCCAAGGTATCTTACAGTAGTAGGTATACTATGCAAAACTGCATACAATTTCGTATCCGATATTAGCTGGAGAATTTTCGCTGGAAACATTTTCTGATGTTAACAGAGTTGTCCTCCATTCTTGCTGGATGGGTAACATTTACACCATTTACTTAACTCACAGATGCCATTGAGATACATGTGCACATATGATATTGTAAATATTTCTGTCCTCATGTGTCCTACTTCCATAATGAAACTGATCTGTTTCAACAAACTTTTAAACCATTCTTCCATGATGGAGACAATGAGGTTAAATGAACTATTGATCCTGCTCAACAATCCACTTCATAACCAGAGATCAAGCAGGCTATGAACTGCATGCATGACTGTATAATGAAACCAGACTAATTAGACATGTTTAAACTGTTTTATTTAAACTTCTCTTAAATCTAAACCACAAATCAGTTTAAGCAATTAACTATTTAATAAGTAACTAAACCCACACATGCAACACTGAGTTCCATGCTTCACTGTCTGTAGTCGCTCATTCTAGACAATCCCAATATCCACCTCATAAGCCTAACAATGGTCCAGGCAAGCATCCCACAGTCCTGCCTGTCTGTGTGTAATTCCATGCATTGGCACCACCCAAGCTCCATACTGATCACAGTCCCCTGAATAGTCCAGTTTCCAGATGACTTCATGCATTCTACTACAACACACCACCGGTCCCAAATCCCTCCCACTTTAATCTAGAATGTGTTAACCCCTTAACCCACACTTAGTTCTATGCTCCTGGCTGTGATCTCATCTCACTCTCCCACTGAGTTTGACCACATGTGACATAAACTCATAACCGACCCATGTTTGGGACATCTGAGTCACAGTGTCTGGAGTTGCAAGGATATGAAACTGAATGACAAGACGGCAGACTTTCTTAGTGACAGACTCCTTAAATAAACAGAAAACTCAAATGAACAAACACATTTTCCTACCTGCTATTTACTGGGGAAAATATAATAAGATTGCCGACCAGTAATAGAACACTGACACAGCCAGTTCTCAGCGGCACCAGCATTTTATAGTGAGAAACTTTGCACAAACAATTACTGCTCTCAAACAACAAAATGTAACATTTCATGTATCTTAAATAAACAGATACCAAACATTACAAAATCAAAGGATTTTCTTTTAAAAATATACTGACATACAGGGTACGCTGAGATGGACTGCGTTCTTGTTTACAGTCTTGTCTACAGTCTTGTCTACGATGTACTCTACTTAGCCTTCCACTCTGTGCTTTTGGGTTAAGATTCAGACTGTCGTGACCCTGACGTATCTCAGGGATCAAAGACCTGATAGCACAACACTTGAGATTTAACAGTATCACAGATACATAATCAGTTTTTGTTTTTACCCATTCTTAGTATTTTAGGACACACCTGCCTCCGACAGAAAAGGGCTATATGAAATGATTTACTGAAGTGTTTCTGTTGTACCATTATGAAATTGTGAAATTTTGTGATGGTCATCCTGTCCTTTTCACGGTACAAAAAAGTTAGTTTTGCCGTGTGACTCAGTGCAGTTAATGTGTTCATTAAATACCCATGTGTGATGAATTAATGAGACCATGAGTGCAACTGCCACAGTGGCTGCTGGAAGCTTACAAACATGGTCAGATGTGGTGTGAACATGATCCTGGGAATCCACTGCCAGCCCACCACCAGGAGCATGACTACACTGGTAGCCTAACACTGCGAGAGCCTCGGCTGCGTGACTCACTGTTGAAGGGAAACGTTCCTTAGGGTCTGTTGTTGCCAATGTGTCTCTGTCCAAGACTGGAGATTGGAGATCTGCACTGTGTGATGATGTGCATGAACGTTCTGACAAGTCTGCAATTTTAATACACTCTCGACATCTGTGGGTCTAGTCTGTGTATTCTCCCTGCACTCAAATCCCTCGACAGGAGATATACTGGTCCTTCCTTAGTTCTGGATCTGAACTATCAGCGATCTGTTATTTAGTGCCAGATCATGTCCCTCATGCCCAGCCTGTCCTGGCAGGATCGCCCCACTCAGGCCTGCGCTTTGCTGAAAACAGGCCAGAAAAGAGTAGAGCACCTAATATGCCTCTCTGGCGCCAGATCTGAAGGCAGCCTCAGTGTACAACTCTGACACATAGGCCCATGGCAATCTGTGCTCAGAACCAACGTGTATGTGCCTGACCACGTATGCTTTTCCACAGAGACATGTGCGGTGGAAGATGGGTGTGTGTGCTGGGGACAGGGCAGTGTGAGTGTCCCACTTTTCAGAGTGGCCTCAATAAGTGGCTGAGCTCTCTCGGCTGAAATTATAGACACGTGATACCATCTTTTCATGTCATCCCTTCAGTATCTTGTATGTACAAGATACAAGATACAAAATTCACATTTTGTTCTGCTTAAACACTATGTAGCTGCACTTTTAACAGCTGTTATATGGTATATTCTGGCAGAAGAGTTAATGGCACAATTTCTGTGCCAAAAAATTGCTCTTAAAGAAACTCAAAAAATTATCATTATTTGTGCCTGTGAGCAAAACACCTCCTGTCTCGGTTAAAGCAAAACTCAAACGATTGTTGATTCTTGCAGCCTGCTCATCAATATAAACAGGAAGGACATCTGTGATAGCCAGGACTCAGGGGGATGGGAGACCCGTTTGTTTGTGTGCAGCCTTGTGGTTTCACAGCTGTGTGTACAGGAGAGGCAGGGCTTCTGGGTCAATGGTCTGTCCACCAGGCAGCTCAAATTCATGGGACATTTGGCAGAGGCAGAGATTTTGCTCTCTTGCTGTGACTGTAGCCCCGTTTATTTCATTCTGTGTGTGGGGGAGGGGTGTCAGCAATCACATCTGGCATGTCACGAGAACTCATGTGCAGAGCACAATGTCACCAAGATCAACAGCATTTCTCTGATGACTGAAACAGGCCAGTGACTGTAAGAGCGATAACAGCAGGATTAATGTGCCCATGCAAGCAAGCAGAAATTGCCATGTCATAGATCAGAAATGCTGTGTATCTATGGTGCATATATATATATATACACACACACACACAGATTTCTGTGTATATATGTACAGTATATACACAACAGCAGGGTGGAAAAGCAACTGTCAAAACAGAAGGATCAGATTGAGTCCTATTTGTTCCAGCTATAATCAGAAGGCACACATTCCTGGCTGCAGCAGATTATAGTGAAACAGGTACGTGAATTATGGCTGGTAAACGGTCCCAACTCAAATGAATATGTGCCTGTACAGGCAAGCATCCGCTGCCAGCCCAGTGTCATGTTGCACGGGCTGCCTGCCAAGCCATCAAGCAGTCAGACTCCCTCAAAAGTGCCTACGTCAAAGAGCAGCGTCAAAAACTGTGCCAGGATTGCCACGATCTGAGAGCAAATTCACGCACGGATTGATAAGTTTTTGTCTCCGATATAATTAAACTGACAGAGTTCAATCTGTTTTGGAAGGATTTTTTCAGGAATGACACTGAACCACAGGTCCTAGCTGCCGGTTTCATCGCTGACATCCTACCACCAGTGCCTTTCATTTGTTTCAAACATTCATATGTCGTTGCATGCTGGTGGCGGCAGTGTGTAGAGAAGTGTTTCGAGGGCAAGGATTTGTAATGTGAAAGCTGCTGGTTCAGGCCTCACTCTGAGCTGCTGCAGGATGTTTTATCCAGCTGTGCGAGTGGCTCACATACTGTAAGATTCGTTGGACAAAAACATCAGATAAGTAATGAATTAGTAATGTATTTATGTAAGCATCTTTAAGGTATGTTCAAAAATACTGCAAACCCTTTCAGTGGTTGTTTCATTACAGTGTAGGAATGTAATTAATATGCAAAATGGTACTTGGGTCAAATGCATTTTCTAAAGCTACAGAGGATTTTCAGATACTGTCTTCTCACATGTTTTGTTCATATCACAGTACAGCAGAACTCATGGCACAATCCACTCGCACAACTAAGCAATAACAGATGACTGAGACAAATTTTTCACGTATTAAAAGCAGAAGGCTTCTGTGACCTCCTGGCCTAACAGCACACTTTCAAACACTAAATTTATTCCAACATAGTTTCTTCACCTTGTTTATCCACTGCCTTTCTTCTTTCAGGTCCCATTTCAGTGATACTGCACTGAGAGAATTTTCAGTAGCACACTGCATTCTGAATAAAACAATGTGATCACTCGTGCAATCTGTCGGTATTCTATCTTTAGTCTTCTCAAAACATTTGTGCACTGTATGAAGACCAGATCTGCACAGGTTTTGTCACCAGGGCTCATTTATGGACAGTTTCATGATCATAATAGTGGGGTAACATCAAAGTGCTGCACTGCCATAATTGTGAGCCAGTGTCCTTCTAGTTCCTGGCCTCTGGTCCAAGAGCATCAGGGTAGTTGGCCAAGCCACAGAGCCAAGACTACGCCTTCAACAGACTGTTCTTAGGTGATGGAGTATAAAATGTACTTATGTTAGAGAGGGGGAGTCAGAACTGATCCAAAATTCAGTCTGTGCATGCAGCTGTTCTCAGTTTACCCTGGCAAAATGTTTGGGTGTACAGCTTGATCCAGTGGCTTACTGGTGGCTAGTGAACTCACCCTGATTTTTAGCCTACAGTCACCAGTTACCACAGATAAATGTACTAGGTGGATTTGAAATCTGACAATATATAACACTACAAAACAAGACCCTGAGAAATTATTCAGCTGAACTAAAGTCTCTCTACACTAATTGGGGAAAAACATTTTTTTTATCCAGTATTATATTTCACCTGTTAGCCTTGACATTGTTACCTATTTTTATTTTATCTGTGTGTAATCAGTACTAGAAATCTTTAATGGTTAAAGACTGAATAAAAACATCAGTGTTGACATAATAAGACAGCTCACAATTTCCAGGGATTTCTGTTTCTTCTAAGAGGTGACACCACTTCCTCTGTTTTCTGTTTTGCTAAAAACTGCTTGAAAAATATTTCTTTGTAGTATACCAGTCAGTGTGAATTTAATCATTTTTACACGATTAAAGGTGAGAGCACCAATGAAATAACTCGAGTGATACGGAAATCAACAAATTAATCAATATGTAAGATTCGATTGCCTTTTTTTGGAATTAGATAGCATTACATGGCCACTACTTCTAAATATTGTAACCTTGTGCTGTACCTGTATGCATTTGCTGTGCTTGTATAGTCTTGATATACTGATTCTGTTTCCAAGTTGCTGAGTTTCTTCTGTTCTATTAACAATTATAAAATTAAAAACCATACATGCCAGTGAAAAATATACAACAGACATATCTGAGGAATAGCAAATCTACAGTATGTGCAGTGTTCATTTATAGTACAGTTGTGAGGCAGATGGAATGTTGGAAGAAGGCAGCTTCAGATACAGTACACACAGCCATGGGGCTGTGTGTCCGAAGGGTCCTTTCATAGGCAGGCTCATAGTGCCACAAGCACTGAATGTGGAATGTGGAATGTGGAAATTACCAACGGCTCCCTGTGTCTGTAAACAGCCTCTCTCAGGTGGGATGAACTGCAGGAATGCACTCATTTGAGATACCAAAAGCACCAAAACAGCCCAAGTGGCCCTTCTGTAAAAATAGCCATCGTACTGTGTGTTTATGGCCATTGGTTACTGCTACCTTACTGTGTTCGTAAACAGAAAAGGAGACCAAGTGAGACCAGGGAGCAGAAAAGCTGGGAGCAGCGAGCCATCATACATTCCAATCACCACTTTGCTGCAAAATCGCAAACATCACACCTGTCAACTCCCATAGGACACAATACCTCTGTCATCCCCTAGCATAAGAATGTAGTGCCAGGGGGCCACAGCTGAGCTGAAAAAAGTTATGTAATCACTAGGTTCATATAGAAGTATTAGGTGCTTATAATATGGTGGAAAAGCGCAGAATTACATCCCTATGCCAGGATGAAAGTTGTTCATCAGTGTCTCTTTCATAAGACTTTCAACAGTCACATGAAACTGGGAAGTTTCTCCTATTTTACATTAACATTATTTACATTAATTTGTATCTGGTTCATTATTACAAGAATCATTCTGCCTGGAATAAGAACAGCAAAATATTTCTTTAACATTGCAGTTGGACTCATGCTTTTTATATAAAATCCACGATGGACTTAAAAGTATTTACAAGTGTATACAAGTGCAGGACCAGATATAAAATAATACCCATGAGCTGTTGCATGCCTGTGCGACTCTCTGCTGCAGGTCTACAGACACAGCCCCCTGTGTGTAGTTGCTAAGCAACCATTTTTATCAGTCCTTCAAGCTCTACACCAGACACACCAACACTGTTTCTCTAATAACAGTTCATGTGCTGGACTAATATCCTTTATTTTTACCTGAGCAAACTAGGTCTACCAAAAGCTGTCGTGTCAACATGGTCTGATAGTATGAAATTAAAGAACTTAAATTAAGAATAAAAATAAAATAAATTTTAAAAATTGCATGTTTAATTATACTGTATCTTCCATTAAATGTTTCATATCAAGAAAGATTCCATGACATGGTATATAGGTGCTGCACTGAATTAGAACAGAAAAACACAGACTTTGATGCGCAACACATATGAGGGTACATAGCAAAGATATTTCATTGCACTTTATTGTACTATGTTAAAATTTAAATATATTTATTTCAGATTACAGCAATTTTTACAAATTATAGATGGAAAGGGATATTGCAGTGTATTTTTGTATTAAAATGTGAGGCAGGACATTAATTATAAACTTCCTCTTCAGTAATTGACTGTCACTCACTTTTTTTAAACCACTTGTCCTGTTCTGTCACAGTGGTCTGTAGCCTATCCCAGAATCCCTGGACACTGTGCTAGGAGGGTGCTAATTTATTGCAGGGCAGCCCCCCAGTACACACGTGCATGCACGCACACGCACACACACACACACACACACACACATACACACACACACATTCACACAAAGCACACTAAATACAACAGACATGCAACAGACACAGGCAGCAATTAACCTGAACACATCTTTGGACTGTGGGAGAACATGTAAACTACACACAGCTGGTTTCAGATCTTTGCCAAAACAACCCAATAGCACTACCGATTACTGCACTTGCTTTAGCAATTCTCATAACACAAACCAGATAGAAAATTTTTAAGGGAACTGTCCTCATATATTGAAATGAAACCACACTGATAGACATGAGAAAATGTTATTAAAACCAAGTAGATTCCACTCATAGATTCAAGGATCTTTGTTGCAATATGCAGGTTCACCACTTCACACTGTATCCAGTGTCTGAAATGGAAGAACTACTAAATATGAAAGATATGTTTAGCATATATGAAGAATGTTAAGGGAACTATAAACATAATGTGCTGGTAGGAAACGCACTCAATTCAGAATGCAGAAAATAATGTGGTGACAATATGGTAATGCAAATAATTCGTTGATATAACAGGGCTGGATACCATTCATTGTAAATTCAATTCTAGCCTACAGGCTACTGCTGCTCTGAAAGCTGACAGTGTTGGCATGGCTGTAAATACTGCAATAGTACAACTTCAACTGATCCCCTCATTTGATGATATCCATGATTACACCTCAGGCCAAAAACTGGACCCACTCTGAGTACAACATGGAGCAAAAACACGGAGTTTACAGTAAAAATTGTCCCAGATATTTAATCCTTATTTTTAAAAGTCCTTCGATAATTTTGATCTGCAGTGTAGAGCATGCAATTTACAGGTGACTGGTCATAACATATACGACAGGTATAGCATTGATCGAAACTTTTTATGAAGTTTTCAAGAAGTTGAAATTACTATAACCAATGTTTCTTGGAGGTAATGGGTGTGCTGTACTCCACTGTGTGTGCATCTGCCTAAAGGTGACAGAAGATCACGGACTTCAGAAAACCTCCTCACACATTCTGCCGCAAAAGAGAATTGCTTTGTCTAGTCATCAGCCTAAACACCATCCAAATGACCAGCAGTGGGTCATAGTGTTAAAGTGTCAGTCACTACTGTATGTCTGTCATGCAAATATCGCTTGTTCACCACCAGAGCCAAGCAAAGTGAAAGTGTCCACTAAAACCCAATAGCTGCTGCCAACTGCTCAAGGTGCAGATCATGTGGACATGCTGCATGTATTGGTGGAGGTACTGCAGAGCTCTGTGACCCCGGAGTTATGCATTCATACTGTACATGCTTTTGATGTGTGTTTGCCACTCAACAGCCACAGGGATGCTTAGGCAGTAGAAGCAGGTTAATAATTGCGCAGTAACACACGTAGTGCCGAACAACACTAGTTTGCAGCTTGTCGATGTGAGGTGGACCACGTAGCTTTGAGCTAATTGACCCGAAACGCTTCAGTGGAAACCCCGTTGTATCGATCAGTAAAAGTTCTCTTGGACATTATCTGTGTCTAAGGAATAGCACTACTCTCAGTTCTTCAAGTTTGGAGTCATACATGATGATTCTTCACATTTTAATCATTTTAAAGAGGAGATTCTGAGTGTTGAACAATGATGCTGATCTGTCTGATGCTGAAACATTAGTACAAAAAAACCACTTAGTACTGTGTGCCTAATTATTAAATTGTATTAAAAGAGTTGAATGTATACAATTTATTTCACAGCTATATGTACAAAAGTTTTCTCA
Source organism: Arapaima gigas (assembly GCA_900497675.1). NCBI lineage: Eukaryota > Metazoa > Chordata > Actinopteri > Osteoglossiformes > Osteoglossidae > Arapaima > Arapaima gigas. Next base: position 900,882 of record UFQX01000115.1, read on the forward strand.
ACCTGTGCTTTCCTAGGCATCTGGGAGCAAAACTTCAAGTTCATCAACAGAATCTAGCTTATTCCAGTGCATCTCCATAAGATGTTTCCAGAAACACTGCAGATTTGTTTTGATTGTAAAGCTGTCCCTGGCACTTTGACATACCTATTCTGAGATTGTGATAAAATAAAAGCATATTGAAAGGAAGTTCATTTAACCATTCAAATAACAGTGTGAAGTTTGATTTGTCATCTTCTATTTTGCTGACAAGCCACAACCCAAATTCTCTTTTTGATGAAGTCATGGGGCATAGACTGTTCATTCTGACACACAGCATAGAAATACATTTTAAAGCTTTGGTCTACAGCTGACATTCCTTCTGTAAATATGTGAATGTCTGCAGTCTAACATCCTCCCACTTCAATAAGGAACATTTCACCTGAACTATAAGTCAAAACACTTTTGGAGCATCTGGAAGCTATTCTGGAAGTTATTAAACAATGTTGCATGACTCTATATCCCTTTTGACCCTCACCCCTCACTGTATGCAGATGGAGGTGCACTGTATTTGTGTACAGTCTCTGCCCATATGTATTGTTGTGACCAAATAAACATGCATAAATACATAAAATTATTTTATGTACTTTATGTACCACTCACACTGTTAAGCAAAGGCAACTTATTGTCCCTTGTCTGTTTCAACCATCTTTCAGGTCACTTCTGATCAAGGTAGCAGCTATGAAATGCATGACTCAAGGAAAAAAAAAATTAACAGCACAAGAGCAAATTTACTTGTTTCTATTTTTTATTGAAATTTGAGAGTGCAACTGTTGAGTGCAATTGAATTATGTTATTGTTTCACTGGTTTGAGGAACATGCAAAAACATAAGCATAACATCCTATACATTTATGTAAAATCCATAGCAGAACTGTCAGGAATATGTTTGCTGTTAGCCAACTGGAGTGCTTCACTAGCAAAAAGGAAGAAAGTTCACAGGGGTGCAATACTTCAAATAATTTCAAGTGAGCAACAGTTTACAGTAGGATTCAATGCAGCCAAGAAAATGGTAGATTTGTCTCATTTAAATATCCTAAACTGCTGTAAGCTGCATTCTCATTTACAGCACTAAAAAAAGACTTTCCAAACTTGGTCAGGTCAGCCTAATAACTGAATTTCAATCTGTACAACCTAATAGTTACAGGGTTTTTTTCTTTGTTCTTGTCATTACAGTCTTAACAAGTGCTTTCACTAAATACACAAATATACATAAGCCTACCAACCTGTTTAAACTGCCCAAAACCTCTCCTCAGTTTCTTGGACTAGGTGTCACTACTCAGGGAGGATAATGAGGGATGGAAGGGGGTGAAGCATTGAAAAATCAAAAGGGTACAATGAGTACCTCAAACAAAATACTGAAAATGAATTTCCTTCCTCATGCAAGTTTGTCACTGTCAAAACAAACATACTGATGTCTATGTGTGAAGATTGTTGGCTATATTGTGAGATTTAGATAGAAAAAAGTCAAACTTTTGCCACCTTGTCAGTACCAAATGGGCAAATTTTTTGTCAGCGGTCATCAAAACACCTTCACATTCAACACCAAGAAAGTGCTTGCTCTGTAATTAACTCACAGTCTGGGGACACGATTGTTCTATTTACAGAGAAATGAAGTGATGCACATGGCAACATGGCTACAGCTCCAGAGTCACCACCTACTAAGCATCACTTCATATCCTAAAATGCAGGCACGATGATTCTTTAAGCTGTTTCCACATAACATTATTCTTAAGTGGTCTTTGTAGTCCATGGATTTTGGTGTATATCCATTATTAGCCAACAGCCTTATTTTTTTCTGTAGACGATTGTCTAAAGTTTGTAAAGCATTTCAAAACATACTGTCAACATTTGTCAAGTTTTGAGTTAAGTGTGCAAATATTAGAGGAATCCTGTGACCATCGCACAGCACTCCTGCCTGCCTGGAAATGTCTTTATTTACAGTCAGTGATGCAGGCTCCCCCGGGGTGCTACGCAGAGGGTCCAGAGCTCTGTGAAGTGGGCTGGGCAGGAGGGGCCAACTGCTGGGTCACTGACCCTGGGGGCTGTGTAGAAGCTGGAGGTGAGCTGCTCTGGACTTGGGCCTGAAACTGTGCCAGCTGCTCAGGGCTTGCTAGGTTCTTCAGCAGGTTGTTCTCCTGCTCCAGCTGTGAGTTCCTTTCTATCAGTTCTTTGATCTGCTCCTTTAAGACCTCCACCTCCTCTCGCACGGCGTACATCAAGTGACTTTTTACTAGATCCTACAAAGCAAAGAAATCAAACATTGTACATGATATATATTGCTTTTAAGCTCTAACCTCTTTCAAAGACCAGCACATCTGGCTACTATCATTGAAAGTGGGTGACCTCCTTTATTTCTTAATAAACTACAACTGACAGTGGCATCAATGCATAGCCACCATACACACATGTTGCTCATAGGCTATTGTGCACTATGATGACTACATTTCTGAGCCCATCTGAGGGCATAAACATTCAGAAATACTTGTACTGAAATACTGGGTAAAAATCAGTCCAGGGAATGGGAACAGTGCCACTGTCACAGCTGTAACCGTGTACTGTTGTGCGGAGACCCGCCCCTTTTCTATACACACATGTAAAGCGTCATCAGAAAAACAAAATGGCCACCCCCCTGCAGCAGGCGGCCAATCGCTTGTCGAGTTATTTTTAACTAGGATTCAAAGGCTCCAGGTTCGCCTAGCAACAGTAAGAAGGGACAGAACTGCTGGAGTTGAGTTCCTCTAAAGCCAAAATATCAGCTTAATAATTTAAGTAATTAAGCCCAGCAAGGGCGATTTTACAGAAAAAGGGACGAAAATATCTCTGAACTACTCATATGCTCAAAAGGATCCTAATCCTAATCATCAAAATAAAACCACTGCACAATTAGCTTATTAAAGCTATTAAACAGGACTGCTCTTTGAGATCAATTGTAACAAAGTATTTCCAAATTTTATTTACAGCCAGTCACATAAAGCAGTGCCTCCTGTCAGCCTATAAGGAAATGTGCTCCTACTGTGTCCCAATTATTAACGCTAATTATAATCTGCCATTTTCTAAGGTGGATATAGCGCGCAGAGCAGAGCCTTCTGCAGAACGGCCTAGAAATATTTCACAGAGAACTATACATTTTAAATGTATTTTTACTTACCATTGCTTGTTCAATTTTGTTGTCTATGGCCACAACACTGGCACCCGAGGAGCTGCAGAGAGAAAAACAACATGAGAAAACATGAGGCACAGAACAGGTACGTTTCAAGCAGAAAAAGAGATGAAATGATGGCTGTGTGTTCGAGGCATCAGACTGGATCGGATTCGAGCAGGAAACAGGCATAAATCTTCCGCGGCACCTTTACCAGCAGTGCTGTCGATGCCCACATGTGTTCAGGTGCGCACCGTCTCGTGTAAAACAGCAGCAAATAAAGGAGCAGGAAACGCGCTCTGAAAAACACGAGGAGCGACTCGGCGGCAGCTTCCCCGGGTTCAGTCGGCATACTAGGCAGTATATTTACCTATTGTCAAGCCTGACTGCCGAACTTTCTGCGCCGAGCAGAGACGAAAGGAAAGAAATGGAGAAATTTCTGAGCTGGCACACACCAAGATCCATCACCACGGCGCAGCACGGGCTGCTCATGCTATTTCCTCCATGGACACCGTAAGGAGAGGAACCACGGGGCCACAGGCTCAGCGCAGCATCGGGCACCCACTCATCCGCCGCCGCGGCACAAAGAATGCCCAAGGTCAGCTGCTCTCTCCTCTGCTCGGTCTGCGGGCTCCGCGTATTTGCATAATATATGCAAGAAAAACACCGCGCTCCCACATCCCATTGGTGCACGGTGGTGTCTATTTAAATAATAAATGCAGGCACGCCCCCACCTGGAGCTCGCCGGACATATTTATCATGTTGTATTCAAGGTGTTTATTTCACAAACAAGGAAAAACCGGCTGCAGTAAGGAAACACGTACAGCTATAGGGCGAAACGATATTCAACATTCTTAACGTTTTAACTGAATATTCTTTCATCAAACTGACAATACAGCCAAGCAGACTTATAGCGAAACTATTTTTAAAAATGTACTCAAAATACACAAATCTATATGTGGAGTTAATTTCCACAAACCATTTTTTACGAGGTGATTCATTTCCATTGTTTGAAAACGAGGTAAAAACGGGTGCTATAATGCAGGTGTGGGGAATAACACCAACAATACTAAAGACAAGTAAATTCTGCCACCTAGCGAGTATTTGTTACACAACGGCCATAGAGGAAAGTGGCACACGTTGTAACTACACATTTCTTAAAAAAAAAAATAATAAAAAAATAAAAATTAATTTTTCTTAATTCATTATAGCTAAAACACTAGAAGGAGGGTAAAAATAATTTAGGTAAAATCAAAAATGTAAATACAACATGAGCTGCACACATCATTCAACACAAAGCTAGTAGCACCAACAGTCAATATGTACAACAATCATAGCATCTTCTCTAAAAGCAGCTTTTCTTTAATGCAGCTTCTCCTCATAAGGTTGACATCAAACATTTTTTCTAACTTGCACTGTCCACTTCTGGAAATACAGAATGAATAAGTACTGTAACATTAAAAAGACAATTCATGGAAATACACAATGTTTCTATACATGCTTCGTACAAGCAGCCCCTTATGTAACTGATCAAACAACAATACATTAATGCTATAACATATATATACTGAAAAACTGTTACATTGAAAAGTGCTTGAATGAGTTTTGAATGTATTAAGAAAGCCTTGTATTATTCTAACCAACTAACTTCTGCACAGGGCATTCAGAATGGGCATTAACTACATCTGGCAGGAGTAATGAATATAACCCAATCACCACTCCCAAAGACCATTAACACTCAGCTGTTACTATTAAGATCCATGGAAAAGAATGCTATATATGATTTAGATATTAAATACTTGGGAAAAGTTTTAAACGTCAGTCAGATCCAAAGTGCCTTATTCTAAATCATGTGGTTTCTCTCTCATTGTCTGTGTATGTGTTAAAAATTACTTACAGCTCTTCATAAACTCTACACATAACAAAATTACAGAAGGGTCCAAATAACAAGCCACTTCACGGCTTTACTACTTTTTCCACATAAAATCACTCCATTATGAATCATTTTCTCCTTTCAAGTGCAGTCCCCTTCTTGGTGACTTTGAAATAATAAACAACCAGGACATGAGAAGTCTGCTCCAAAATGATAATGGAACAGGATAAGGTTGGGATAAAGACTACGAAGAGAAGTTGACGGTAAAATACTGTATAATACTGTAGAGCCTGGTTCCAGAGCAATACTGTTTGCTGAGTCCAGCAGACAGACTTTATGGATGAAGACATGCATTTATAACCTGAGGCTTGCTAGTTTAGGGACCCGGTTGGTATGCCTTTGACAAAGGAGATTGACTGGGCCTGCTGTAGTATAATATACAACTGTAAAAGTGGGTAAAATATTAAGTTGGATAAGCAACAAAATAATTCCGTCACAGCAATGCACACACCCTGTTATAAGGCAATACACAGCAAAACTCAGACTTCCCCTGCTAATATGAACATCAAGCTTCAATATGGCCTCCACAGAGAAGTTAAATGTAAGTCAAAGAGTTCCAAGGACACTTCACATGGCATTAAGCCATCCTCTGTAAGAACAGTAAATATAGACGACTTACGCCAATTAAGTGTATGGTACTGGCTCTCTCCAGTGAAGATGAGAAACATGGTAACAAGCTTAAGGCACATGCTGTTCTTCCGGCACTCTTTGACGCCAAGTGGGTTTAGGCAAATTACACTCTCAAAATACATCCCAGGAAGTTGACCCTACCTGTCTCTTACTGCCACTGCTATAGACATGACCATCTCCCATCAGCTACATTTGTCTCATTTTGAAATGGTATACTTTAGGAGACTGGGAAGCAGCATTTTTGGACAAAGGAAGCTAACGTTTCAACTATTTTCTGCCGCTAAACCCGACTTCATTCTGTAAGCATTATATGTATCTATCATCAGGTAATTTTCATTAAAAACAACACTCAGATGCTAATGCAGTCTACTTGTTCTGAGACCTGTATATCAGAAAGGGCTCCAAGAATGATGAACAGAAAATAAAATCAGCTATAAAGTGAGCTTTCACAACTGTGCATTGAAAGGTCTGGTAACATGTATTGTTCCCAGGCATTTACCTGAGACTTCACATTTCAGTGGAACCATGATAAAATCAAAGCAGCACTACCTTTCAGAAGCTGGTCTTTTATGTATAACATTAAAAAAAACACTGAAACTGATTTGTAAAATAAAGGTTACTGTCAGAATTACACAAGATCTCTAAAACACATACGACCCAAAATAATTCTCTTGCATTCATCCATAGAGTACATGTGCAGGTTACCTCTTCAGGTGCTGCTCCAGTTCCCAGAACAGCAGCTTCATGGCAGTCTCCTCTGGGCCCTGCCCTTGGACCTCCGTTTCTCTCATTGATGTGTTAAGCAGCCCTTCCCCTCTGACCTCAGAAAGCACACTGTTCCCCACAGAGCCCACTGCTGTGTGGACCACCAAATTGCTTTGGTGGGGCCCGACAAGCGTGCCTCTCCGCTGGCCTCAGTCTCGCGTGCTTCCCGACTTTCACAAGCAGACTCGCAAATGACTGAACGCAAACAAGAGAATGGAGGGGAGGCAGGGGGGTGGGCGTGTCAGACGGGTTTCTAAAGTCACATGACCTGCTGTTACATAAACCATCAACAGAGATTAAGATCTTCCTGGTGATGGCGATGGCAGCTCCCACCCCTTCCTTGTCGCTCACGTCTGTGGCAGAGCCAATTTCCTGTCATATTTGTCGGTGTGTGAAGGAAGGCCAGCCCCCGTGCCTTAACCACCTCTTACATAATGAGACCCCACATACCACACAGATTGTCTCAGGGATCTTCTACAAACACACGGCTAAAAGCTACAAAGTGATAAACACCGTCTTAGTCCTGCCCCCAGGGAGTAGGTGCCTAGGATTAATAGCGCGTACATGTTTTCACAACAGAGGAGATTTTACCCGTTTTTATGCAGAAAGCTCTGCTGCAGCCAGTTTTAAATGTCTCAGTATGTTTGACAAGTCCTTCTCTGAAGCCATAACACTCCACAAATCACTGCATATATTGAATAAAAAGTACTAACACATAGTTCCAAAACAATTACCATTATAAACAAACATGATAAGTTCATAAATTAATGAATATTTCTGTTCATCGCACATATTTCCTTTCACAATAATGAGGTGTGGATACTAAATGACAAAGACATTAAGTGCTTCTGCAGTGCTCCTCCATTTGGAGGTAGTTTAACAGCTAACAACCGGGGAAACACAAACTGACACAACTCAGTGAAGTGGAGTTTAGTGCAGTGTATCCAAAACTAAGTCACCTTGGCATCAGCAACAAACTGCACAGTAGTCATTATATGCTATTTTGGAGAAAATGCATCTGCTAAATAAATCAATTTATCTACTTATTACAGCTTTTATTTATAGACCAAAACTACCTCAACAGTTGCTACCTAGTTGCTTTCTACCACTTAATTTACCTCCTGAAAAATCTGAATTTTATTCACTGTGCTGTGATGATGTACAACAAACAACTTATTAATATATAACTCAAAAATTATTAAACATAATAATCAGATAAAGGCAAGATTCATATGAAATATACAGTACTGTGCAAAAGTCTTAGGCATGCAACTTCAATGTCTGTTGAGAAGTAC